>JAJONQ010021721.1:0-31133 GCA_036250385.1 Solanum microdontum
TTTGATACGGTTGCTCTAAAATTTGGGTTAGACCCATTTCCCACTCAATTTGACCCCCTAAACAAGAATATGAAGTCGGATTTTCGAAAAATGAAACGGATTTTTAGATATAGCTAAACCAAGTTTCCGGAAACTTCCGAATCATATTTTTAGGAACTTTTTGGGTCATTTCATCTACTCACATTTGTTTCTGGGTGCAGGTGCACTAGCAGATGATGGAGTAGATCCCTTTTGCTTTTGCTGAAAGGACGAAACGGTTCACATTACTTTTCTGCTGCCCGGACTCATTCCCTGTCTTAGTCTTCTTGTTTTTAAACTCCTCCATATCCCTCAGCTTCTCTTCCTCAACCTACTGCACATATACCATTAACCTTGATATATCCATGTCCCCAATTAGCATCGCTACCCTGCCCTCTTTGCTTGATAGACGGGACAGCCCAACCACAACCAAACTCATTCTACTCATCATATCCGCAACCATCTCTGGAGCATAACGGGATAGTTGGGTGAACTTCAACCCATACTCATGAACACTTAGGGAATCTTGCTTAAGTGTGAGGAACTCTCGTACCTTCGCCTCTTTCAGTTCTCGAGGAAATAAACTCACCAAGAAGGCCTCATCAAAACATGCCCAGCTCGCAGGCCTCAGCTCTTCCCTTCTTCCACTGGTCAAACCAAGTCCTGGCAACATCCTTCAATTGATATGCAGCTAGTTCAACTCGCTCAGTATCAGCAACGTGCATAACATCAAATACCTTTTTCTATTACTCAATAAAGTTCTTTGGATTCTCGGTAGTACTTAAACCAGTGAAACTTGGAGGGTTCATCCTGAAGAACTAATGAATCCTCGAAGTGTCAACCTCTTCTTGTCGAGACCCTTTTTGTTGCCCAACCTGGTTAGTCACAGCTTGACTTAGGATCCTTATCGCTTCTCTGAACTCAGCATTGGTAACTTCTCATTGGGGTTGCACCTCAGGTGTATTAGGTACCCCTTGCTCCTCAACATTACGCCTAGCAGGACGACCTCTGACAGCCCTTCATGGAGGCATGATTATCTGAAAACACACACAATCACAAATTAGAAGAAAACTTTTTAGATATCAAACTCTAACGCATGAAATGAGTGTGAAAGAAGTGAGAAATTTCTTAAGTGTTGTAGCCTCCTAATTATAGATGTGGCGCGCTTCACACTGATAACTAGGACTCTACAGACACAGCTTCATAGACTCCTTAGGACTCTTAAGCTCTAGCCTCTGATACCAAGTTTTTCATGCCCCGAGCCTACACCTTGGGCGGAACTGGCACTTGAGAACCATTGCTGGCCCCAAACAAACCCTTAGCCTAGCTTACTTACTCAGCGGAAGAGTCTAAGCATTAATACAATGATCAAATGCACTTTACTCAACTGTTTAATAAAATAACTAAGAATGTGTAAAAGGGAAAACATTTAACTTGGCCAAAGTGGAAACTCAAGTCTTAACATATGAAATGATAACGTAAAGACAACTGAACTACTAAATGTCTATGAAGCCTCTAAAACAAAGAGGGTTGTCGGGACAGGACCCCAATCATCCTAACAACTGAAAAGCTAAACAATTATGAAAAGGACCCTCTGGAAGGAAAGGAGGCTCACCAACTGACTCTGAGTGCTCAACCTGATCAACGAGGCGCTGGATGTTGACCCTTGTTACATGTATCTGCATTATAAGACGATGCAGGCCAATTGGCATCAGTATATAGAATGTACGAGTATGCGAGTTGGAATGCTAAACATAACTTAAGCTTGAAAAGAATCTGAAAGGAACACTTACCTTGGCTTTAATCAACTCATGAATAACTCAACTCAAAATGCAGTGTAAAACAATAATAATAGTGCAATGTATACAAAGCATTTAGAACATAAAATAACAACTCAATTTGTTAAAGATATGCAATAACAAACTCAACTTTACTCATATATCAAAGTAATATAGTTTTTGTGGGAGTTTCTCTAACCGACAACCACCACTATGAGTCTAAGTGGTGATATAACGTCTTGCCCACACTGCCAAAATTGTCCTATACTTTGTCGTTATATAGAACGCCTTAACTAAGTGGATCCACTAGTCTATGCTACAAAGCACTTAAGGAGTCATCTAAAAAGTATGATCATTTACTACACATGATGGCTACATGGTTTATGGAAACTTGAGTTAATATGAACTTGCATCCCTTTATCGGTGCTCAATACTACTCGCAAAGATATACTTAGCTCATTGGTTTTAAAACAAAACTTCTTTCTTTGGTTTAAGATAATTACTCAGAACTTAGCTTAAAACTCTCTTGGAAATCGATGTTTCCCTTTCTTGTTCAAATGAAAAACATTTTAAACTCTTGGGAATACTTAGTTCCCTTATAACTTTTGGAGAAATGAACTCAACTCTTTTACTCTTTGCTTAACTTGAAACTTATGTCTTAAAACAAAGTTCATACATTTGAGAAATACTTCTTGAAAAGACTCTAACAACTTCCTAGACTTGGCTCTTGACTTTCCTTGAATTTGAATTTATGGATTCAAGGTTATGATTCATATTTCTGGATGATTTATAGGTGTTTAGAAGTCATTTAGAATAGTTAAAATCAATAGGAAGTGTTAGTACACTTTAGAAGGACTTAAACGGGCTAAATGATGAAAAAGCTAGTGGAATACAATGATCCGGGTGGAAAACATGAAAAAACTGGTGGAAAAGACCAAAATACACTTTAAAAATCCGGATTGGACATTTCCTTATTTGAACAACCCAACTTCCAATGGGCATATCTCACTCATACAAACTCGAAATCGTGCAAGCTCAGCGGCACTGGAAAGATTATTCCAAGATTGTTCCTCCGATGTCTGGAAACACACTTAACACATCCTGAGCTAGGAGTTATGGCTGTTTGAAACTGACCAAAGCTCAAATTTAACACACTTAACAAATTTCCAGATTTTCATATCCTTTCAAAAAATGACTGTTTCCAATTTTTAACTTCTTTCTAGTTCTTTGTAGTTACGGGGTGTTACAACCTACATATGGTGGGAATACTGTTAATGATTTGAAATTATTTTATTCTACATCTCAGAATGTTTTCGTTGATGATTTCACTTACGATTTGCAATGCTTTATTTTTTACGTATAAATTAAGAGTATCAAAAGCATTGCTATGGTGAGACACTTTTTAACAAAAGCAAAAGAAAAGAGACGCTCAGATGTACTAATTTGTCATCTGATTATCAAACATGGTGAAGACCCAAGTTTTCACATTTGAACAATTATCTTCACAACACTCAAATGCACCAGCCAGGAATCAAACTTGGGTCTGTATACCGTGGCAGCGTACTGTTCTACCACTAGACCACTGATGATTGATGCTTTAAGAATTCCATGTTATGTAAATATAGCAATAATTCATATCTAAACTATTTGATAATATTAAATTAAAAACGTAATTTATTACTCCCACCATTTCAAAAAGAGTGGTCTAGTTTGACATGGCACAAAATTTAGGAAAATAAAGAAGATTTTTGAATCTTGTGGTCCTAAATTAAAGTTATGTCAAATGTATAAAATTTTCCTTTAATATCGTGGCCTTAAACATGGGACGTGGAAAGCTGAAATTAAAATGTTACCAAAAAATGAAAGAGGTCCTTTTTTAAACAGACTAAAAAAGAAAGTTGGTCATTTTTTTGAAACATGAGTATTTGGTATCGACATAAAATAAAATTTCAATAACATGTCAAACAAGGGAATACTGTATAGTCATTTATGATTCCTATAGAGATGAGATATGTAACACCCCGACTTTTCAAAACCTCTAAATTAACTCGTATCTTCGTGGAAAGACAAGGAGGGTGAGTAATAAATTAAAAATGATGTGGTATGTCATATTTTAAGTGTTCAAGGGTTGTATCTCAAGTTTTGAAGTAAAGTAAGTGGCAAAATAAAAGTTGGTGGAAGTTATCGTAAGTTCCTTCTTTTAAGATTTCTCTGAAATTTGGGTCAAATGTCTCGGAGGTTTTCTCCCAATCTATAAATAATTATGGTTCCCACGACCTATCGAATCTAAGGTATATGAGTCTAGTTTCCAACGCATTAAACCGTTTGTTCATACGATTTCAGAATAGAGAG
The DNA here is from genome assembly GCA_036250385.1 of Solanum microdontum. Classification (NCBI taxonomy): domain Eukaryota; kingdom Viridiplantae; phylum Streptophyta; class Magnoliopsida; order Solanales; family Solanaceae; genus Solanum; species Solanum microdontum. The sequence continues at coordinate 4,149 of JAJONQ010021721.1, forward strand.
ATATTTGTGTTTTCATGGAACTGCACAAGCAGGCATGGGAGGTGGGGCCCTAGGCCGGTGGAACTTTACATATATCTTCTTCTTCGAACATTTTCTTCATTTTTAGCTAAGAACCAGAAAAAAATAGAGAAACCCATTTCTAGGATCAACTAAAGTATAGATTTCCTCGACGTAAGTCCTTGACGAAAGTTGTTCTACGCGTTGGGTTCTTCATCGTGGTATAATTTGTATCAATTTCGTAGCATATCACACTTTAGTATTGGCACATCAAGTGTTTGGATATATTTGAAGATTTTGAGGAGCATTACGACCTTGAGATTGAGGTAAAACCCTTCTTTCATCGATTCTAGCTTTTATAAGCAGCAAATAGCAATTTGCGATGGAAATACATATCTTCTATTGTATTATCATGGTATCTTTTATTTTTGTGTGTTGATTATGGTTCTACCTTGTTGTAGTATCGAGGGAGTTATGAGTAAAAGTTGTTAGGCCACTTGAATTCCGCGAAAAAGGTATGTAAAGGCTATACCCTACTTACGGCATGTTTCCTTAAAGCTTAGGAGCAATGTAATTGGGTTGTTATCCTTGTTACACTTGTAGACATTATTGTTGATTGTTGGCTGCTCGAGTTGATATAATCCTCCCTTGTCGGGATTCTTATTCAGTTAGTAGCATCCCTATGTTAGACACAACTTAGAGGGTATTTGTATAGGTTTCTTATAACTAAATTGTTCGCTTTTAGCGATTGGATTGTTATTGTTGCCCTTGGAAATATTGTAGTTAGCTACAGGAATGTGATTTATGCCTAGAAGGACTATGTTCTGCCTACAGGGCTATATGGATGCCTAAAAGGGCTATGAGTTGCCTACGGGGCTATATTGATGCCTAAAAGGGCTATGAGTTACCTACAAGGCTATATTGACGCCTAAGAAGGCTATGTGTTTCCTACAGGACCATGTTGTTGCCTAAGAGGGCTATGAGTTGTCTATAAGCTAAGTTGATGCCTAAGAGAGCTATGTGCTGCCTACGGGGCTATATTAATGCTTAAGAGGGTTTTGTGACTGCCTACAGGGCTAAGGGACTACCGATAGGGGTATATAGGCTAATTGGCACCTTCCGGGCTTATGAGGGCTTGAGTAGGTGGTCTTGTGTGATGTTTATACCTGCCGAGCTTATGGGTGATTGGTTAGGTTGTTGTTTTATTATTTTTGATAAGTTTAGATTTAGGAGCAGGTCAGTACACTTATCTTATCCTTGATATATTTATCAGATTATTCCAGTATATTAGGATACCTCCTCATGTCTATTGCCTTTCATACTCTGTACATTATTTTGTACTGACACCCCATTGCCTTGGGGGCGCTGCATTCATGCATGCAGGTCCTGACAGACGATCGAGTAGACCTCCTCAGCAGTAGGATTGACTTTTATCCTGTTGGCTAGCCCCTTTCCTCCGAAGCTGCCAAAGTTGGGAGGTTTGTTACCTTCTGTTGTATACATCTTTATGGGTAGGCTGGGGACCTGTCCCGCTAATCTTTACTACTCTTAGAGGCTTTCAGATTAGTGTGTGGGATGTATAGCTACGTTATGGCCATACTGGCCTATGTTGTTGGTCTGTTGAAGCTTGTGACATGTTTGATGTATTGTATTGATATATACCTGCTTTTAGTTTTGGTATAAATATCATGGTGGCCTCGACGGCCCAATTAGGACTTTTGTGTTAGTTGGCTATTTATTTATATGATCTCCTGGGAGTAGTTGTTTCTTTTATAGATTAGTTGACAGGGGCCTTGCCGACCGAGGGCTTAGTTTTAAGTCGAGATATAGTTGTTTGTTTTCTTGACTGCGTGTGGATGCCATGCGCTAGTAGCAAATGGTTCAATAGGGTCGGCTCGGGCCTGAGTTTTAGTATTAGGAGCCAGTTGTGCCCCTCGAGTTTAGGGCGTGACAAGATAACTCATTTATGATTCCACCCGAGAAGACTAGTAAAATTTAGGAAAAAGAATGTTATATATTTCAAGAGTTAGATTAGTCAGCGATGAACAAAAAAATTGCCTCAACCAAAATAGATGTAATTGGCTTTAAAAAGCCTTTCAAGTTCGTTATCAATTACCTATCAGTGGAATTATAAAAATAAGAGAAATAACTAAGTATCAAATCAACCAAATTGAACCAATGCTAGGTCAAATATCATATTGTTCATTGGGAATTAAAGAGGGGAGAACCAACAAAAATCGAATAATGTTTACATGTTAAATGCGGAAACAAGGAGATTCTCTTTGTTGAAACTATATAGCTCAATCTCAAATTAATTGGGGTTACATGAACCTTATATATCAATTTTCGCTAAATTTCCCGCACGTACAAATGAGATATTTGTGTGTAGCTAGTTGGGGAGCCAAGATTTTTAGTAAGACAATTCAAAATATTAAAAACTAAATACGTGAAGAAGGAAAAAGGGTTCAACATTTACTATTTATATATATATGCATAAAAATAATGTTGACTTTGCTTGGTAAATGTAATTTCCAACAAAGGGGATTCAAATGAACTCCTTTGTGCTCTTTGCGCCCTTAAACTTTTGTTAAATATATAAATGTCAATAAAAACTTTATCACTCTCTATTAATGCATATACCTAAGAGAACTCATTATGTTACTTTGCAGAACAATATGAATATCAATATATATGTCTCTAAATCTCTAATACTAGACTTTAATCATTTTAATATTTAATTATCTTAAATAATTCTAAGGGAAATGTTTGAAATATATTCGAACTTTGACCGAAATTGTTGTAACGATACCAAACTTTGGAAAGGACCTTTTACCCCCGGCTTTATTTAATAGTGTATTTTAAAGGTATATATGTGCCCACGTGGACATCATAAATATTGCATAATTATAAATAGTAATGTGTCCACGTGGGAACATATATACCTTTAAAATACACTATTAAATAGTGCAGGGGGGGTAAAAGATCTTCCATAAAGTTTGGTATCGTAATAGCAATTTCGGCCAAAGATGGAATATTTTTCATACCTTTCTCCCTAATTTTAAAGGTTGTTGTCAATGCTTTACAGATTTTCTATTGAATCAAGTGGTTGTCTAGAGAAGCTTCCTTGGGTTTGTATTTGATTTAGTTATCAATTTTCTTTTATTTTTATCGGTCTCACTTTCCATGTACGTACAATAAAGATGATAAACACATTTGTCAATTTGGTGCTTATAATTATGTATCTAATTAAGGTCTATAGTTCAAAATATCTATTATTTTCTATGCAATTTTGATGTCCAATTTGTTTTTGTTGCTTTATTTTCTTTTGATGTTGTACATAATCATAGGTGTTGCAATGGGGTAGTGTTGTCACGAGCATGAACATTGAAGTGTTTTTGTTCAATAGTCAGATATCATATTCACGGATTTTGAACCTAACTTTCAAATAGCTAGAAAAGTATCACATTCATGAAACTTTTTTTAATTTATCTTTTATTACTCAATATACGTGTCCAGAAACTAGTGATTCTATAAAGGGCAGAAAATCATTTTTTTTTAAAAAAATTCTTCTAATTTTGCTTTCCATATATGATAGGAGTCTACATTAATTCTACTAATACCTCTCACCATATATTTTAGGAATCATTAATATTTTTCTTGCCATATAGTTTTGGAACAAATATAATTAAATAATAATTTGAGAAAATACAAATACATAATTTATTTGCTAGGGTTCTTTCTAATATTTTGTATCTCTCTAAATATTTTACTATCTCGACTAGTTTTCTGAATACCTTTTGCTAGGGTGCAACCAAAGATCAACACCAGTTGTTCTGAACAACATTACTATCACTATGAAGTGTGCAATCTTTTTCGATTGAAAAGGAGGGAATGTGAAGGTAAATCATACCTTTCTCGGCCTTTTGGCTAAGATCAAGTGTAGTTTTTTTTTTTAGTTTTTTTATTTGCTTAATAATGGAAGGATTTTGTTTAATAGTAATAATAAGGTTTATCCATACAAAAGAGAAACTAATTTAAACAATTTAGTTCCTATAGCATATCATTCTAGTGCGGAGGATAGCTCCTACATGTTTTCGGATGGAGAAGTGCTACTGTTTTGTAGACATTTGCATTGTTGTTCTTATGTCTTTAAGACAACCAAAGGACCGCTTGGATTATGGCCTAAATTTGATGTCATTTAGCAAGGATTCGCTTATACAGAAAGTTTGATGTTCCCAAAATTAAGTAATTTAGAGTATTTACTTATGTGTGATGGAGTCACTTGACCTCTTTTGTGTTTTCATATCATAAACAGGTAGTATTCTTTTGCTTGTAAATATCAAACCAGACTCATTTATGAACTCGAACAATGAAAGAAAGAAATTAGTGTACAACTTAAAACAGAGAAGCAATTAGCAGGTCCAGATAAAGGAACACGAAGTACATTAATTATTATACCAAAAACATATTTTAAGCATTTTCCACTCTCCTTCACAGAGAAATGCAAAACTCTTCAAGTATTACACTGACCGGAAAACTTAGTAAAGTATACCTTTCTCGACCTTTTGTTGCTAAGATCAAGTGTAGTATTTGTTCTTATCAATTTAATATCTTATATGTGCGCAATTGACCCATACGATATTAAATCTATTATATGAGGGGGTAGGTCCATCCCGGTAGCTTTCTATCGGGACCTTCAAATGTCTTGGTGTTGCACTTTTTCCTTGGCCTGGAACACCCCACCAATTATAGTGCTAAATTTATATAATTTCATTTGATATGTAATAAGGTTCTTTTTGTAGAATTCTATGAATCTACAAACTATTTTTGTTGTGATGATGTTGAACCTCGATCGATGTAAGAAGTGTTGTAGTAAAATGCCATTTATAAACTATTTGTAACAACAATTGAAAATGTAAAGAGAGATTTCGTGTAAGAAATTGCTTAATAAAGAGGTCACAAAACACATAAAAAAAAATACCATTCTAGGCCTTTTTCGCTAAGATCAAGTGTAGCATCTTTTCTTATCAGTTTAATATATGATATCAACTAATTTTTTTGAAGTGGATGTCCACCACGGTAGCTTGCTATCAGGACCTACAAATGTTGCCTTGACATTGCACTATTGCCTTGTCGGGTACACCCCCACCAATTTAATTATAGATTTTTTCTTAAATAATTGTTATTTAATTATTATTCTAATATTTAGGACTTGAAAATCGAAGATTCTAAATATGGCAAGGTAAGGTAGATTTTTACTTGGAGTCTTTAAATATTTTATTCATTTGTAATTTCTTGGATCCTACAAATGCACATTAGGTTCCAAGATTTATTAGTATCCTTATTTTAAGAGTAAAATAAAATTACCCTCACCTAAACATTAGTTCCCCACCTCCCGTTTGCATGTATTTTATTACAAGTTTTTTTTTTTTACTAATTCTTCTTTCCATATATTTTAGAAGTCTAAATTAATTTTACTAATACCTCTTACCATTTATTTTAGGATTTGTTAATTTTTTTTTTTATTCTCATATATTTTAGGAATCAACATAATAAGTATAATTAAATAATAATTTGAGAAAATAGAAGAAACTAAAAAACAAGTCTCCTATTTCTATTCTCCATTTCCTGTCTATTTTATTATTTTTTGTTTAGTTACTTATGTTATGTTTTCCCTATTACGTGTTGTTTGTGTTTGTGTTATCTTTTTTAGCTTAGTTGGGCATTGCCTACTATATACAGTGTTTTTACTCATACTACACTTCTGCCTCCTACAGATCTCAGTTTGAGTCATAACCATTGATTGGAGTCGTACAGAGCAACTTAGAGTTTTTGGAGACTTGGGTGAGCGTCTAGAGTTGTGAGTTTCCATCTATTTTTTGCTAGGCATAATATTTATGTTGTATTCAAAGACATCATGTGCTTATCTTGTATTTGTAGAGGTCTTGTAATCTTATGTTGGATTAAATGCTCAACTACTGACCGATGTTAGGTCTTTGGATGGTTTCGATATTGTTTTCCGTTGATTATCCTTTTTTCGCTTGATATAAGCTTTATGATTTTAATTGTTGGCTTCCGCTTGGTAGCTCGTTGCTTATAGGTTTGGGCTAAGGGTTAGGCTTACCTACTGGTGGGATATAGTAGCTGCCATTATGACTTGGAAAATTGAGTCGTGACAATTATATTTTGAGGGGCATGTCGTACGCCGAGGCGAATTCTATTATCAATTGTTGGCTCATATGTGGCAATGGATGCATGGACAGTCCCCCATGGGTCCCTGATTGAGAGACAACATGTGTGTATCATTAGGTAAGACATGCATCACTACACGTTTCATTATATTTCATTGCACTAGATATCTATATCATTTGTGAACTTGTGAGTGCCTTTTTGTGGAACTAGTGATTGATGACTTGATCTGATGTACTATTGATCTGTAATTGTTGGAGAGTTGTTATTGAGCTATGGATATTTAAATTGTGCACTATTAGGTTGTGCTAGTTTTTACATGTTGTAGTTGTGGAAGTTCGATTGGAGTGGCAGAAGTACATGTATTCTATACTCTTAGTTTTGTGTGTAGGAGTTTGCTTATTGAGTATCGTATGGTTTGGTAATCACCCCTTGCTTCTACATTTTTGGAGATTTGTGAGGTGGTTGTTTATCATCTCAGCATACTTTCTTACTCCTATTTATGATCTTATTCTATTTTAGAGACAACATCATTTGAGAGTTATGTTTTCTTTCAATTCTAGTGTAATACATTAGACGCTTGTGCACGTATCAACTAGGTTTTGGGGATTTAGTTAAGTTGACTTGTAATCCCATTATAAATTATTTTTCAACTTTTTTTTGTTATAGTTTATTTCTCATTTTATCATAATGATTAGGTATTAGGCTGACTTGTCTTGGTGGGATAAGATGAGTGTCATCACGTCTTTTTTGAGTCATGACAAATAAATAATGTGTTTGTAATATGATATAAAATTATTAATGCCAAAATAATGTAGTAATAAATGAAAATATGATTTTATATGAGCTAATTGTATAATTGATAACTTAAACTATATACTCTAATATACATTATTAATGCTTTAATAATGTAGTGATACAAATTTTATAATAATTAACATGTAATGCATGCATTTTTATTCTCATATACAAGTGAGTGACATTTTTACCTTTCAATTGATGCCTACATAACAAGACGAGATCACACATACTAATAAAAACACAATAAAATATCTGAAATCATGAACTTGAACCATATACTACTACTTGAAAAACTATATGGATTATACAAAAGGAAGTGAAAATTAAATAGCATGAAAATTATCAAATTTGGTGAATTTGTTTTCATCTTTGAATAGTTGTTTAATTTACAATGAAGAAGAATCTAAACAATATTCATAATTCACAGTCATTTCATTAAGTGTATTACCAAATATGACATGACTTTAACAGTTCCAAAATGTCATATTCATAATTCAGGGACATTTCATCAACATTCCTCTTAAATTAGCTACTTACACATGGAAAGAAGAGACCAAAATTAGTAAGATATTGTTTTATAATATCTAAAAAATAACTAAATCTCAAATTAGCCTGCAAAATTTGTTTAGAATCCTTTCTTCCCAAAGTAAAATCATCTCCACTAATTAATTAAGGAGGAAAGCTGAATAAAAGAATCATATAGCAAAGAAAAAAATATTATAGTGTGTGCTAACTTTCTCAATTTTCTTAATTTTGTAAATTATATTTTAAGAATTGAATGTTCATTTACCAAACATATATATATATATATAAAGAACTACCTCAAGTTTCACATTTAGGGAACATAATCGTGCTACGATGATGTTTTTTCTGTAGGAACATCTCCATAATTTCCATGCTGCATAGTGAAATAAGACACCAAAAATTGTAAGCATATTTACTAACAAATATTTCACTAAGTATTCAAAGTTATGATATAATTTTGAGTTTCATTATGAACACTCTTATACAACAGAATTCAAACACTCATATAACAAAGATCAATTATTTGTGTTCTACACAAATTTAAGAAACTGTTCAATTCAAAATTTACCAGTCAAATTAATTGTGAACTTGTTTACCTAAAAAATATACAACCATCTTCAGTAATTAACTAAGTGGGTAAAGAGAACCAAAAGCAGTAGCGGAGCCAAAATTTTCAATAAAGAGGTTCAAAATCTAAAAAATAGACACACGAAGCAGTCGAAGGGGGTTCGACATCTACTATATATACCTAAAAAAATATTTTAACCATGTATAAATCATTTAATTTTCCGTCGAAGTGGGTTCGGATGAACCCCCTAATTGTAAGGTGACTCCGCCACTAACCGAAAGTGTTGAGAAAAATGATAATATGTACAAACTTCTTAATTTGCTTAACTCTGTAAATAACACTTTTAGAATACAATTGTCACGCCCCCAAACCATCGTGATTGGCACCCACACTAACACTCCGGTGGGAGAACCACTACTACAACCCCAACCAAGCAACTAATCTAAAAACTAAGGCATTTAAGTATACGAAAACAGAAATAACAGCTAAAAACAGAAGTTCCCATAAACTTCAACAAAAGATCTAACAACTAAACAATGCAAAAGAAATAACCTAGAACCTAAAAGTCAATGTACCAAAACATCTAAAGTACAACAAGCCTAAACAAGAAGGGATGCAATGCCAATCTAATGAACTAATCAACTAACTAGAACAAAAGTCTAAGTCCGAAATGGCATACATAGACGAAAGAAAACCCATGACAGCCCGGAAGAATTAGCTCAACCTTGAATTCGAACGATCACTGATCTACTAAGCGGGGTCTGTCAATAGCCGCTTGAAGATGCCCTGTACTCAACAAAAATAAGAGCAAGTGCAATATAAGTACACAACCACAGTGTACTGGTAGGATCACGCGGCTATCCCACTAAGTGCAACATACATAAGTCATTACAACATTATAATCACATGCATATATCGAACATAACAATATTATCAACAATTATGAACAACAAACAACTTCACATTTCTCAAGATACACAATTAAGTCAGGTCATTGGTCCTCTCATGGAACCAAAACCCAAACAGTTAGCATACTAGAACGTGGTACCCGATCCAATAATTATGCCAAAACATGGCAACGATCCCATAGTTAAGCTAGAACGTGGCCGATTCAAGTTATTTATGCCGGAACATGGCAACCGATCCATTCAACACACCACAATCACAATCACAAGTATATTCTCAAGATCATACAATTAAGTCATGATTCATGGCATTCCTCATTCCTCTGTCTCATTTACAACAAGTGTGATCAATAATGCAACATTCAAATACATACTAGTATCATAATAAAGCAAGAACAAACATACAACACACAATCATAGAATTACAACCATCACCTACCTCTAAACAAGCTCAAAATCCTAAGAAACTTGATCCTTCCCTATCCGGATTCGTTCCGCTTGTTCTTGGTCTACAAACAATCAATATAATACGGGAATCAATAAACGATCACTAATTACGCGAATTACTAACAATTCTATGAACCCTAGACAAACTCATAATCCCAAGTATTCAAATTAGAGTTGTTTCCACCATAGAATCTATATCAAAACCCTTCCCCATCAATAATTACACATTCTATTACGTTTTACGGATCGAAAAATGAATTTGGGGAGTGAAAAGCTTAGCTTTAGCCTCAAGAATGGTGGAAAATTGTCAAAAGTCACTTGGGGTTAGTTCCTTAACTCTAAAAATTGAAAAGTGCAAAAACGATCGTTTAGGGGTTTATTAACGACTTTAAGTAGCGTCGAACCCGCTACAGCGGCCAGCACCCCGTTGCAACTGCCCCACCCTGGCAGCAAAAATCCCACCCCAGCGGCTTGCACGAAACCAAACCAGTGAGCTATTTTAATAAATCCAAGACCCCCATTTCACAACACACCTCTAACCAACGTAGTTCAGAAGATACCCTTCACGCTAAGATCAATTTCGGGAGTTCTACTCGTTCGAATTCAATTCCATAAACTCATATAGATTCCTTAACGAGTTATCTATCCCTTCATGTAATCAAAATCATAAATAATTTACCTGATTATTACCAGATTTCCCTACACCTTAATGACTCCGATTTCATCCAAATCTGGACTAGGTTGAGAAAGTCCAAATACTACGAAAAAAATTCGGCCCCAAATTTCCCCCCGTTGGCATTTTTATAACGATGGGACCAGGTCGTTACAATAGATACCAATTTACCCATCACTCATCCCCGAGTGACAAAACTTAGGAAAATAGGCTAAGGAAGGAATAAAGCAGTAGCTGGATCGACGAATAACTTGGGATACTTGTCTCGCATGTCCCTCTTGGTTTCCCAAGTACCTTTCTCAACTGGACGATGCTTCCATTGAATTTTCACGGACTTAATCTCCTTGGTCCTCAACTTACGCATATCATAATCTACAATTGCAATGAGTTCCTCCTCATATTGGAGGTCCTTGTCTAACACAATTGAGTCCCACTTTATGATATAATCCCCGTCACCATGATATCTCTTCAACATGGACACATGAAATACCGGATGAACTCCCGATAGATTAGGAGGTAAAGTCAATCTATACGCTACCGACCCTACACATTCAAGAACCTTAAATGGAACAATGTATCGCTGACTTAGTGTCACGACCCCGACCATCGTGATTGGCACCCACACTAACTCTCCGGTGGGAGAACCACCACTACAACTCAAACCAAGCAAATAATCTAAAACTAAGACATTTAAGTATATGAAAGCGGTTAAGTACTAAGGAAAGAAATATAGTTCCCATAAACTCTAACAAATGTCTAACAATAACTAAACAATGCGGAAGAAATAACCTCAAATCAAAAAGTCAATGTACAAAAACATTTAAAGTTTAACAAGTCTAAACAAGAAGGGATGCAACCCCAATCTAATGAACTAATCAACTAGTTAAAACATAGTCTAAGTCCAAAAATGGTGGACATAGACGAAAGAGAACCCATGGCAGCTTGGAAGAATTGGCTCACCCTTAAATTCGAACGAACACTGATCTCCTAAGCGAGGTCTGTCAATAGCTGCTTGAAGATGCCCTGTACTCAACAAAAATAAGAGCAAGTGCAGTATCAGTACACAACCACAGTGTACTGGTATGATCACACGGCTATCACACCAAGTGCAACATACATAAATCATCACAACAATATAATCACATGCATATATCGAATATATACAACATTATCAACATTTACTAACAACGAACAACTTCACATTTTTCAAGATACACAGTTATATCAAATCATTGGTCCTATCATGGAACCCAAACCTAAATAGTTAGCATACCGGAACGTGGTACTCGATCCAATAATTATGTCGGAACGTGGCAATCGATCCCATAGTTATGCCAGAACGTGTCAACCAATCCAAGTTAGTTATGCCGGAACATGGCAACCAATCTATTCAACACACCACAATTACAATCACCAGTATATTCTCAAGATCATACATTTAAGTCATGATTCATGGCATTCATCATTCCTCTATCTCACTTACAGCAAGTGTGATCAATAATGCAACATTCATATACATACAAGTATCACAATAAAGCAAGAACAAACATACATCACACAATCATAGAATCACAACCATCACCTACCTCGAAACAAGCTTGAAATCCTATGACACTTGATCCTTCCCTTTTCAGATTCGTTCCTCTTGTTCTTGGTCTACAAACAATCAATATAATATGGGAATCAATAAACAATCACTAATTTCCTGAATTACTAACAATTATATGAACCATAGATCAAACCCATGATCCCAAGTATTCAAATTAGGGTTGTTTCCACCATAGAATCTATATCAAAACCCTTCCCCATCAATAATTATCCATTCCATTACATTCTACGGATAGAAAAATGGATTCGGGGAGTGAAAAGCTTACCTTTAGCCACAAGAATGGTGGAAAAATGTTAAGAGTCGCTTGGGGTTCTTTCCTTAGCTCTAAAGATCAAAAAGTGTAAAATAAGTTCGTTTAGGGTTTATTTACGACTTTAAGTCGCGTTGAACCCGCCACAACGACCCCTACCCCGCTGCAGCGGCCCCTCCAGAGCGACATAAATCCCGCTAAAGTGGCTTGCATGGAACTAATGAGCTATTTAATAATTCCAAGACCCCCATTTCACAACACACCTCTAACCAACGATTCTCAGAAAATACCTTTTACACTAAGATCAATTCCGAGAGTTCTACTCACCCGAATTTAATTTCGTAAAGTCATACGGATTCCTTAACGTGTTATCTAACCACTCATGTAATCAAAATCATAAATAATTTCTCTGATTGTTACCAGATTTCCCTACACCTTAATAACTTCAATTTCATCTAACTCTGGTCTAGGTTGGGAAAATCTAAATCTACGAAAAAAAATTCCGGCCCCAAATTTTCCCCTATTGGCATTTCTATAATGACGAGAGCAGGTCGATACAATGGATACCAATTTACCCATCACTCGTCCCCGAGTGACAAAACATAGGAAAATTGGCAAAGGAAAGAATGAAGTAGTACCTGAATCGACGAACGATTGGGGATACTTGTCTCGCATGTCCCTCTTAGTTTGCCAAGTAGCTTCCTCAACTGGACGATGCTTCCATTGAACTTTCACGGACTTAATCTCTTTAGTCCTCAACTTACACACATCACGATCAAGAATTGCAATCAATTCCTCCTCATATTGGAGGTCCTTGCCTAACACAATTGAGTCCCACTAAATGATGTAATCCCCATCGCCATGATACCTCTTCAACATGCACACATGAAATACCGGATAAACTCCCGATAGATTAGGAGGTAAAGCCAATATATAAGCTACCGATCCCACACATTCAAGAATCTCAAATGGACCAATGTATCTAGGACTTAACTTACCATTGTTACCAAATCTCATTACCCCTTTCATGGGTGATACATTAGGAAGAACATTATCATCAGTTTGAAACACCATGTCTCTTACCTTATTATCCGCAGACTTCTTCTGTCTACTCTGGGCTGCTAAAAGTTTAGCTTGAATACTCCTCACCTTATCTTGAGTATCTTTCGCTAAATCAACCCCCAATAGTTTCATATCTCCAGCGTCAAACCATCTTATGGGTGATCTACATCCCCTCCCATATAATGCCTCAAATGGTGCCATATCAATAATGGAGTGATAACTATTGTTATAAGAAAAATTCACACAAAGGTAAGAATTTATCTCAATGTCCTCCAAAATCAATCATGCATGCCCTCAACATGTCCTCTAACACTTGAATAGTCCTCTCCGATTGCCCGTCCGTTTGTGGATGAAAGGTTGTACTAAAAGTGAGTTGTGTGCCCAATTCATCATGCAATTTCCTCCAAAACTTGGATGTGAATTAGGTACCATGGTCTGAGATGATAGAAAAGGGCACCCCATGCAACCTCACTATCTCTTTTACATATACTTTAGATAATTGTTCAGCATTATAATCTATTCTTATAGGAATAAAATGGGCTGACTTAGTCAATCTATCAACCACTACCCAAATAGAATCAAACTTCCCCAAGGTCTTGGGAAAATCAACACAAAATCCATGGCTATCCTTTCCCACTTCCATTTCGGAATTGGCATTCCTTGAAGTAAACCTACAGACCTTTGATTTTCATACTTCACTTGTTGACAATTTGGACACTTCACCACAAACTCCGCTATGTCTTTCTTCATGCCCGGCCACCAATAAATTCGCTTAAGATCTCTGTACATCTTGGTCACACCCGGATAAATAGAATATCACGAACCATAAGACGTTGCCAACAATTTCTCAATCAAGTCATCTACTCTAGGAACACATATTCTTCCCTTTGAAAATGAGCACACCATCCGCATCAATAGTGGTCTTTTGTGCCTTACCAATCACAGTCTTCTTTCTAAGCTCCTCCAAATTTTCATCCTCAAATTGGTTGGCCTTAATCTCCTCCATGAATGTGGCCCTTACTTCAATACTAGCTAACACCCCACCTCTTTCTGAGATGCCCAATTGCATGAATTTAGACTCCATGGTCTGAATTTCTTTAGCCAAAGGTCGTTTGGTTATACTTAAGCAAGCTAAACTACCCATACTCATCGTTTTTTGACCCAAAGCGTTTGCCACCACTTTAGCCTTGCCCAGATGGTATTGAATGGTCACATCATAATCTTTAAGTAACTCCATTCACCTTCGTTGTCTCAAATTATAATCCTTTTGAGTGAACACATGATGCAAACTCCGTTGATTAGTAAAAACTTCACACTTGACACCATAGAGGTAATGTCGCTAGATCTTAAGAGCAAACACTACCGCTGCCATCTCTAAATCATGCGTTGGATAATTCCTCTCATGTACCTTCAATTGACGCGAGGCATAAGCTATAACATTCTTATCCTGCATCAACACAACACCTAAACCAAAATGTGAAGCATCACAATAAACAATAAAATCCTTACCTTCCACCGGTAATGCTAGGGTAGGTGTGGTGGTCAAGAGAGTCTAGAGATTTTGAAAGCGCTCTTCACATATTTTAGTCCATTCAAATGGTATCTCTTTTTTGGTCAAGTTAGTCAAGTGAATGGCAATAGAGGCAAAGTTCTTTACAAATCGACGATAATAACTAGCGAGCCCTACAAAACTCCTAACTTCTATCACAGAGCTAGGCCGAACCCAATTCATAACCACCTCAATCTTTTGAGGATCTACCATTACGCCTTCTTTTGAGACTACATGTCCCAAAAATGCAACCGAAGTCAACCAAAATTCACACTTAGAAAGTTTAGCATACAACCTTTGTTTCCCAAAAAACCCAGAACAATACGAAGATGGTCAGCATGCTTTTCTCCACTTTTCGAATAGACCAAAATATTACCAATAAAGACTATGACAAATGAATCAAGAAATGATTTGAACACACCATTCATTAAACTCATGAAAGCTGCAGGCGCATTGGTGAAACCAAAAACTCATAGTGCACATAACGAGTTCTAAACACCGTCTTGGGCACATCCTCAGGCCTAATTTTCAACTGATGGTAACCAGATCTTAGATCAATCTTAGAGAAAACTGTTCCACCTTGCAATTGGTCAAAGATATCATCTATTCGAGGTAAAGGATACTTGTTTCGAATAGTGACTCTATTTAACTACCGGTAATCTATACACAATCTCATACTACCATCCTTTTTCTTAGCAAACAAAACTGGAGCACCCCATAGGGAAGTACTAGGACGAATAAATCCCTTATCAAGAAGCTCTTGGATTTTAGCCTTAAGCTCTCTTAATTCTGTCAGAGCCATGCGACAAGAGGGGATGGAAATGGGACAAGTACCAGGTTCTAAATCAATGCAGAAGTCTATATCCCTATCCAGAGGCATACAGGCAAGTCACTAGGAAACACTTCTCTAAATTCCGACACCACATGAATAGACTCAATGGATGGAGGCTCAATCTCAACATCCCTAATATGAGCCAAACAAGCCAAACAATCGTGCTCTACTAATTTACTAGTCCGAATGGAGGATATAATATTAGCTTGCTTAGGCTTGTACACCCCTTCCCACTCTAATTTTTCCCTTCCCAGAATTTCTAGAATTACAGACTTAGTATTACAATTAAGCACAGCATAATAGGGGGACAACCAAGTCATGCCTAAGATTATGTCAAAGTCAGTCATATCCAAAATCACCAAATCAGCCAAAGTCTGAAAACCCATAAACAAAATCGGACAAGCATGATAGACATGGGTAACTATGACTGACTCTCCAACTGGGGTAGAAACATGGATAGAGGCATCAAGAATATCACAAATCATATCAAATTCTGAGACAAACCTCACGAATACATATGAAAAAGTAGAATCTGGATCAAATAGCGCATTAGCCATCCAGTCACAGACAAGAATAGTGCCTGTGATCACCGCGTCAGACACCTCTGCCTCATTCTTGCCAAGAAAAGCATAACACTAAGCCCTATCATCTTGACGAGCCACTTCCCTGCCTGGTTGCATGTTACCCCTACCTCCATTACAATTTCCTCTACCTCCACGGCCTCGCTGATTACCTCCTCGCCCACCTTGTGGACGCTCTCGACCATTATTACCATTCCCCGTGGGTACCACTGCTCTAGAAGGCTGCTGCGCGACATCTAATACACGTAGGTGGAGAAAATTTCTCCTTATATGCCCAGGTTCTCCACAATTATAGCAAGTACGATCAAACGATGGTCTGCCGCCCATCGAATGTGGGACTCCCTAGATATCCTGAAAATTATGAAATGGAGTTCCTGAGTAATTACCTATAGAGGCAGGCATGACGGACTGAATTGGCTTGGCTGTAAGCGTTGGCCTTCCGGACCCCTTGGAATAAGAACCTTGAAAGTTGCCTGAAATCTTGGCCCTTTTTGCCAATGTCTTAGCCTGACCGTCTCACCTCACCCCCTCCACTTTCTTAACATAGCTTGTTACCTCATTAAAGCTCCTCCCTACAGAAGTCATATAAATAGATAATCTTGCAACTCAGCATTTAGTCCCTTAATAAATAACAGGATCCTCTCCTCATCAGTAGTCACCAATTGAGTAGCGTATCTACACAAAGCATGGAACTTGGCCTCATAAGTGGCCACAGACTTATCACGCTGTTTCAAAGCCATAAATTCATCTTTCTTACGAACTCTCAAAGTCCCAGGCACATACTTTTCTAGAAACAGAGCATGAAATTGGATCAAAGTAAGTGGAGGTAAAGTAGAAGATCTACATTCCATATAAGCTCTCCACCACTGCTTAACCTCACCTTGAAGTTGAAAAGACACAAACTCAACCCCGTTCTGATGGACAATTCCCAACTTATGAATCCTCTCATAGCAATTTAAGATGAACTCATAAGCATCCTCATTCTCAAAACCAAGAAACACATGAGGCTTTAGCTTCAAAAACTTGGTCAACATTTCATGCTCATTACCAGTCATAACAGAATCCAACAAAGGACAAAAGAAGGCATCATTACCTAGAATCCCACCCACCTTGGACGCATTGCTAGCAACAAGAGGATTAGCAAGAACTTGAGTTGCTTGAGCAGAAGGAAGCACTCAAGGACCAACCAACCCTTTCAAAAATGACATGATCTGTCGAGCTAACAACGGGTCTATGGGGGGAACATCGATAGTCTCAGCCTTCACCTCTTCCTCTTGTTCCACATCCTCAACATTCTCAACATCAACTTTCTCCTCTTCAATCTCTTCATGATGCGCAAGAGGGTTCTCATTCACAGGAGCATTCTCAACAGGAACTCCATTCCCAGCAGGCACCTCTTCCACGGCCTCTACCCCTAGTTCTTCCTCTACCCCTGCCTCTACTGGGACCTCTCGCTGCAGATTCCTCAGCTCGAGCATTGATAGGAGCTACGAGCTTGACGCAGTTGTATCTAGTATTAACCATCAGTGGACAAAAAAGTAAAGGAGGTTAGATACCAATTTGAATCAATAGATACCAATTGGAATCAAGTTATAGCATGAAAGGAGACAAGAGAAAAATAGAGAGATTTCCTAAAGTCCTATAGCCTCTCGAAGAAAAGTAAAGGCGTCCCCGTACCGTTTCGCGAGACTTTACTAGACTTATTTTGGTACATCGAGATCAACGAATCTAGGCTCTGATACCAACTTTGTCACGACCCTGATCATCGTGATTGGCACCCACACTAACTCTCCGGTGGGAGAACCACTAACCACTACTACAATCCAAACTAAGTAACTAATCTAAAATCTAAGGCATTTAAGTATATGAATACGGTTAAGTACTAAGGAAAGAAATAGAGTTCCCATAAACTCTAACGAAAGTCTAACAATAACTAAACAATGTAGTAGAAATAACCTAGAACCTGAAAGTCAAAGGACCAAAACATCTAAAGTTCAACAAGTCTAAACAAGAAGGGATGCAGCCCGAAAGAATTGGTTCACCCTTGAATTCGAACAATCACTGATCTCCTAAGCGAGGTCTGTTAATAGTCGCTTGAAGATGCTATGTACTCAACAAATATAAGAGCAAGTGCAGTATCAGTACACAACCACAGTGTACTGGTAGGATCATGCGGCTATCCCACTAAGTGAAACATACATAATTCATCAAACAATATAATCACATGCATATATCGAATATATACAATAATATCAACATTTATTAAGAACGAACAACTTCACATTACTCAAGATACACAATTATATCAAATTATTGGTCCTCTCATAGAACCCAAACCCAAACCCAAACAGTTAGCATACCGGAACGTGGTACCCGATCCCATAATCATGCCGGAACGTGGCAACCGATCCCATAGTTATGCTGGAACGTGGCAACCGATCCCATAGTTATGCCGAAATGTGGCAACCGATCCAAGAAAGAACAAACATACATCACACAATCATAGAATCACAACCATCACCTACCTCGAAACAAGCTTGAAACCCTAAGAAACTTGATCCTTCCCTTTCCGAATTCATTCCTCTTGTTCTTGGTCTACAAACAATCAATTTAATACGGGAATCAATAAACGATCACTGATTACCCGAATTACTAACAATTCTATGAACCCTAGATCAAACTCATAATCCCAAGTATTCAAATTAGGGTTGTTTCCACCATAGAATCTATATCAAAACCCTTCCCCATCGATAATGACCCATTCTATTACGTTCTACGGATCAAAAAATGGATTCAGGGAGTGAAAAGCTTACATTTAGCCTCAAGAATGGTGGAAAACTGTCAAGAGTCGCCTAGGGGTCGTTCCTTAGCTCTAAAAATTGAAATATACAAAATAAGGTCGTTTAGGGGTTATTTACGACTTGAAGTTGTGTCGAACCCTCCACAACTACCTTCACCCCGCTGCAGCGGCCCCGCCCTAGTGGCAAACATCCCGCCCCAGCGGCTTGCACGGAACCAGTGAGCTATTTTAATAAATTCAAGACCCTCATTTCACAACACGCTTCTAACCAACTACGTTCAGAAAATACCCTTCACGCTAAGATCGATTTTGAGAGTTCTAATCATCCGAATTCGATTCCGTAAAGTCGTACGGATTACTTAACAAGTTATCTATCTCCTCATGTAATCAAAATCATAAATAATTTACCTGATTGTTACCAGATTTCCCTACACCTTAATGAATTCGATTTCATCCATATCTGGACTAGGTTGGGAAAGTCCAAATACTATGAAAAAATTTCTGGCCCCAAATTTTCCCTTGTTGGCATTTTTATAACGACGGGAACAGGTCATTACAATAATTCTCTATGATCAAATATAGATATATGAAAAACAACCTCAAGTATCAAATTTTAGAAACATATTGACATTTGAAAGCTCTTTCCTATGTAATAAGTCTTCCATAATTTTCTTTCTAAATGTGAAATAAGACATAAAAAATGTAAGCACATTAATTGACAAGTACTTTCATTTTTTATTACCCAATTTTGATACAGTTTCGAATAACATTATTAAAATATCATGCGTAAAGAAAATTTATTTTTTTATATACAAAGACTAATCGTTTATCTACAATAATGTTCGTAGTGACTAAAATATAAATCTATCAGGCAAATAATTTGTAAATTCATTTACTTTAAAATATACTATAATCTCCACTTACTACTCAATAGAGGAAAAGTGAGTAGCATATATAGATAGCGAATAGAAAAATAGTAGTATGTACAACCTTTCATAATTTTCTTAGCTTTGTAAATTTATTTTTAATATAGTATTCTATGAAAAATATAGATATATGAATAATTACCTGAGGTTCAAAATTCAGGAGAACGCTATGGATATGCAATGGTCTTTCATCTAAATTAGTACCATCATCTTTTTGTTGCTACATAAAAAAAAAAACACAAAAAATTGTAAGTACAGGTCATGATAATTTTTTTCACACTATTTATTCCCAAGTCAGAATTAGTTTTGATCTTCAATTTTAAATTTTTTTAATCAACAAATATTTAAATACTCATATAACAATAGGTGATCATTTGTACACTAAAAAAGGTAAGAAAAAAATTAATTAAAAATTAACTAATCATATTATTTAGAAATTCTCTCACTCAAAAATACACAATTATCTCAACTAATTAACTGGGAGAGTAGAAGTAGGTATAAAAAACAACTAGTGAAGAGAAAAATAATAGTGTGTACAAATATATTAATTTGTTTAACTTTATAATTACATTTTCGAAATATAATGCTTTATTACAAAACATAGGTATGAGAGCAACTACCTCAAGTTTCGTACTTGGGGGATTACAATGGACTTTGAACAATCCTTCCTCTGTAGTAGCTCCTCCATTACTTTTTGCTACACATTCAAAAATATATTAAAATTTTGTGAGCGTATTGACTGATAGCTATTTGCACTATATATTCACAAATATATATATATAGTTTTGAATTTCATAAACATATTACATTATTCATAACATACTTACCTTTCATAAAAAAAATTGTCATCTATGTTCATTCAAAATTTTAAAAACAATTAAATAGAAATCAATCAGTCAACTTAATTTTAAAATACCTTCAACTCAAAATATACAATCATCTCCACTAATTAACTAGGGGACAAAATGTGAGTAAAAAGAAAAAATAGTGAAAAGCAAAAATGATTGCATGTACAATCTATCTTATTCCCTTTAACTATAAAATTATATTTTTAGAATATGATATACGCATATAAAAAATTATATTAAATTTTAAATTCAGAGCAACATCATAGAGATGGAACGGTATCTCTATGTAGTTAACTTCTTGTTGTATAATAAAATTAAATAAAATAAATGGTAACCATGTTTATAAAATAATTTTCTGAAATATGTGTAACACCCCAAAAAAAAATTGAACTAATACTCGAACCGTTGTTCATAGTGAGTGAGATTTTTTACCAAGGAATTTAAAATTTTCTTGAGTGTTAAGGTCACTAGATATTAAACCTTGAGCTCCAAAAAGAACTAAATTGGAAATAGCAGAATCTGAAATTTTGCAAGTTATGCTTAAGTTATGAGTTTTGGGTCAACTTCAAATGATCATAACTTTCATTAAAAGATGAGTTAGGTGGGCTACAAGGTATCCAATGAAAGTTCTTTGAATTATCTTTCCAAAGCCATGGAGTTTTCTAAGTTTCGAATTTGGATGAGTGAGATATGCTCTTTTGAAGTTAGGTTGTCCAGTTAAGGAAAGTTATCCGAAAATAGTAAGGAGTATTTTGGTCTTTTCCTTACCAAATCAGATTTAATTCATTTTTAGTAAGGTTTTAAGGGTCTAATACTATAAGGTTCAGTTTCATAATCCTAATATACACCTAGGGTTTTATTTGAGAGTTCAAGAAGAGAAAAGAAGAGAAAAGAGGAGAAAAGAGGAGAGGATCAAAGCGTTCATCGAGAGTCTTGCGTTTTGTTGCGGATTTTCTCCATGGCTTTAATCCCTAAGAGGTATGTAAGCTCCCATAGCGTTGGGTTTGTTCACCCACACACCAATCATATTATTTTCAGCGTAATTTCATTCTTAAAGTTGAAAGATTAGACTTCTTGATGAGTTCTTGATAGGTATTCTTGAAGTTCATTCTAAATCTTATTTTGTTGGAGTTTTGAGGATTTCTTGAGATGAAAGTGAGTGTTTTGGAGGATGTATTGAGTATATTAGAGTGTACTTGTGTTAAGAAATCGAATCCAAGTGATTGGGAAAGAAACCGTTCGATTCTAGGCAAATTAGGGTGAGAAAACGAGAGAAGAATTTTGTCTGGTCTTCTGGGTTGGGGCCTGGCACATCGCGCCAACCAGAGCGACCCAAAGTATGCTCTGAAGTTTAGGGGCTGGCGGCCCGCGCCATCCATAGCCCCAGGGTCGCCTGCCCCGTCCAATTTGCAATCGGTTGCTCCGTTTGACTTTTTTTGAAGGGTACCTTCACTCCTTTTCGACTCTAACTAATCTAAGCTACTTCTAAGCACCTAAAATAATTCCTAACATGATCATAACCTTGAATTCATAATTCACATACAAGAGAGAGTTAAGAGTCTAGTTTCAAGAAAGCCTTTGAGTTCCATGGTGAATCTTTTGAGATCCATCACCTATTCGAGTTAAGTTTTGAGGAAGTAAGTAAGAGAATGAGAAGATTCGTATGTATGAGTTCCCTATAGTTATGTAGACCTTTGAGTCGAATCGTTCATGCCCATAAATTCCACATGAACTTCATAAGTTGAGAACCTTTGAGAGGAGTAGTATCTTCAAGTTCTAAGTCTTGAGTATTGAGTTCCTAATCCCCTTTGAGATTATATTTCTAATCATGGGACTATTACATGTTACCCATGAAGTCGTTGAGTTGAATTGTTCATGCCCATAATTTTGCATGAACCCTATAAGTCGAACAGTCTTGAGATGAGAAGTATATTTGAGTCCTTGAGTTGAGTAGTTCATGCTCGCAATTCCGCATGAACCCTCTGAGTTGAGAATTCTTGAAATGAGTAGTATCATTGAAGTTCTTGAGTTCCAAGTATTGAGTTCTATCTATGGTTATTGAAAACCTTGCATTGAGTCGTTCACGTCCATAATTCGGCATGAACCATATTCTAATAAGTCTTTTACAAACGTTTTAACTTTGTTTGAAGACTTAAGCTTTGAGTTGAGTAAAGAGTAAGAGTAAGGTTCATTTTCTTTAAAATGATATATGGGAACTAAGTATTCCCAAGAGTAAATGTTTTCACATTTAAGATGAGAGGAAACTGAGATTTCCAAAAGAGTTTTGAGCAGTTTGAGTACCATCTCTTTCAATTCAAAGAAAAAGTTATGCTTTTAAACATATGAGCTGAGTATTTTGGGAGTAGTATTGAGCACTGCTATGGGGAGGATTTTGAGTTCAGATAACTCACGTCTCCATAAACCATGTAGCCATCATGAGTAGTAAAGGATCATACTTTTTAGATGATTCTTTAAGTGATTTTTAGCATAGACTACTGGATCCACTTAATTAAGGCGTTCTATATGACGGCAAAGTATAGGGCAGTTCTAGCAGCGTGGGCAAGACGTTATATCATCACTTAGGCTCATAGTGGTGGTTGTCGGTTAGAGAAACTCCCACAAAGTTATATTGTATTTTTATATATACAAACTAGGTATATTGTATTCTTAAATACATTGAAGTTGTTTTCTACTATTTTGAAAGCTTTCCATATTTTGCATGTGTATTGTTGCTTTATATTGATTTGAATATCCAGAGTTGAGTATCCAGAGTTGTGTACCCAGAGTCGAGTATCATATCTTTGAGTTGAGTATCTAATTTCTGAGTTAAGTATCTTATCCTTGAGTACTTCTGAGTTGAGTAAGTTTGAGTAGTTTTGAGTATCCTTGAGTATTCCTTGAGTTGAGTAAGTCTGAAAAAAGGTAAGTATGTTTCTCTTTTATCAAGTTCAAGCTTATGTTATGCTTTAGAATTCCCCTTACATGCTCGTACATTCCACGTACTGAGCCATTTGGCCTGCATCCTTTCATGATGCAAATACAGGTAGTCAGGGTCATCAACAGGAGCTTGGTTGATACCACATGGAGTTTTAGTTAGCTATGGTGAGCATCCTTGCTTCTGGAGGATTTCATTTACTTTTCAGTTTAGTTAGGATGTCGTGGGTCTTGTCCCGACTTCCATCATTGTCAGTTAGATGCTTAATAGATAGACAATAGAGTTTGAAAAGTTTGTTCATTTATTTTATTAAATGTTTTAAAGACTTAAGTTGCCTATTTTGGGGCGAGTTGAATATATCATATTATTCAGAGTTTTCTTTTGAGTTAAAGATTTGTATTTAAGCTTACATGAAATTTTATTCAATTTTTAAGCTTTGTATGCTTGACTTAGTCTTCCGCTTGTAGTCAGCCAGGATGAGGGTTCGCTTGGGGACTAGAAATGGTTCTCGAGTGTCGGCCACGTCTATGGCGTAGGCTCGAGTCGAGACAAACTTGGTATCAGAGCACAAAGTTCAAGTGTCATAGGGTGTCTATGAAGCTGTGTCACTAAGAACTTATTTATGATTGTGAGGGCCCTACTCCTATAAACGAGGGACTACAGACTTTTAAGAAAAGTTTCCCTTCTTTCATGCTCTTAATCGTGCAATAAAGCTAAGTCATAGAGATTTATTCATATTCATGCGTTTCTCAGATTCATTCATTCGATTACCCATCATACTAGAGGTTGTTCAAAAGCAAAGTCAGTCCCTTATCGATGAGTTGCTCTTAGCAAAAAAAAAATCATGAGGACATCATGAGACTCTAGAAGGGCTTGAGAGAATCCCATGAGTGAGTGAAGTGTTGAGTTTCAGAAGGAATGCACTCATATTATATGAATCGTTCGTTGAGCTAAAAGAGAGTTGTACTATTTTCCTTAAGCCTTGTTTCAGTTGTGATCCTTATGAGAAAGTATGATTAGAGCTTGGATAGTATTTTCACCCGAAAAGGTAGCATTAGTTACGAGATCATGAGTATTAGTAGTGAATGAGCCCAGAGTTAGTATGCAGAGGTATAGAGATCTATAAAAGGGAGATAGTGATGGGGTAGATTATGTTATTATAGTCATGCACCCAGTAAGTTGTTGATGAGGAGTTTTCCCTTATGGGTAGACTAAGAAGTGATGAGTTGTGAAGATTCCATCATTGGAGGTAGAGTGTGTTTTAGCTAGAAAGGAGTTTGCTATGAAGTGTCATTGTGTAGGTAATGACCAAGTGTAAATGTTGAATAGAATAGCAAAAGTATTCATAAAGTGGTTAGATCTAAGCTAGGCTTATGATTTGTTTGAGAGGTTCATGATATTCATAAGGTTATAGAACTGATCAAGTAATGAGGTATATTTTAGTAGGCGAGCAACCGTATTGATATTCGGGTTTAGCAATAAACATTAAGCTTGAATTTGAGATGAGCGTCATGATCAAAAGAATGGCAACATGAGGGTGATGATGTTAGTCTTGAGATTTGATCTAGTAGACTTGACATAGAGTAGGTGAGTATTTGAGAAGTTAGCTGCAATAAATATGAGTAGTACAAGTGAGAGACCCTAACCTTTATATAAGGGCAGTGAAGTGTGGCTAACTCACAAGAGTAACAAGATCATTAAGAGGTGTACCGAGAGGGTATGTAATTAGAAAAGGTTAAGATAAACATCTTAGAAAGAGGTCTCAGTACTTGTTTGTGGAGAGTTTAGTAGCCATGAGATAAATATTACCGAGTATTAGAGTAAGATGATTGTAGACCAGCTTAGAGATGATGGAATAGGTCCATAGGTTTCAAGTGTTAGCTTTAGACCTAAGGGGGAGATGACAAGATGAGAAATCAAGTCAAGTGTTTGAGAATAAGATAGTAATGAGTTCCAAAGAGTTTGGGGGACATCTTTTTAGAGGTCCTTTTAGTAGTGGAGTGGTGTTAGAAACAAGAGGTTGATGTTCTTATCGTGATAGTGGTGGTGTGATAATTCCATCTAAGGTTATAAATGAGGAGGAACAGAAGGATGAGGTTTTACTATGAGAAATAGTTAAATGAGAGCCCATAGTTGGTTTCGAATGAGTTGGTTAGTAGGAGTCCATGGAGTTGTTAGAGTACTAAGCTTGAATGTGGTGTTGTTAACCATTAGGTGGTTCTTGATATGAGACCAATGTGGTGGTAAAGAATAATCGTCTTGGGATGAGATTCCTTATAGAGAGCTATAGAACCAGAACATAAGGATTTGGGTTAATCTTCAATATAGTGAAAGTGTACCATTAGAATCAGACCTTAGTACGAGTAACCCACTCCATACCCAGTCCGATTGTCATTCGAGGACGAATGATCCTAAGGGGGAGATATTGTAACACCGCATAAAATTTTTGAACTAATACTCGAACCGTTCTTCGTAGTGAGTGAGATTTTTTACCAAGGAATTTAAAATTTTCTTGAGTGTTAAGGTCACTAGATGTAGCACGTTGAGCTCCAAAAAGAACTAAATTGGGAATACAAAATCTGAAATTTTGCAAGTTATGCTTAAGTTATGAGTTTTGGATCAATTTCAAATGATCATAACTTTCAGTACAAGATGCATTAGGTGGGCTACAAGGTATCCAATTAAATTTCTTTGAATTATTTTTCCAACGCCACTGAGTTTGCTAAATTTTGAGTTCGGATGAGTGAGATATGCTCTTTTGAATTAAGTCAGGCTGTCCAGTTAAGGAAAGTTATCCGAAAATAGTAAGGGGTATTTTGGTCTTTTCCTTACCAAATCAGATTTATTTCATTTTTAGTAAGGTTTTAAGGGTCTAATCCTATAAGGTTCAGTTTCATAATCCTAATATACGCCTAGGGTTTTAGTTGAGAGTTCAAGAAGAGAAAAGAGGAGAGGATCAAAGCGTTCGTCGAGAGTCTTGCATTTTGTTGCAGATTTTCACCATGGGTTTAATCCCTAAGAGGCATGTAAGCTTCCATAGTGTTGGGTTTGTTCACCTACACAGCAATCATGTTATTTTCAGCGCAATTTCATTCTTAAAGTTGAAAGATTAGACTTCTTGATGAGTTCTTGATTGGTGTTCTTGAAATTCATTCTAAATCTTGTTTTGTTGGGGTTTTGATGATTTCTTGAGATTAAAGTGAGAGTTTTGGGGGATTATTGAGTATATTAGAGTGTACTTATGTTAAGAAATTGAATCCAAGTGATTGGGGAAGAAACTGTTCGATTCTAGGCGAATTAGGGTGAGATAACGAGCAAAGAATTTTGTCAGGTCTTCTGGGTTGGGGCTGAAACGACCCCAAAAATGCCTGAAAATGTGCTTCGGAAACACCAATAATTGTAATTTCCATATATCTCAAAATCCGTTTCGTTTTTCGAAAATCCGACTTCATATTCTTGTTTAGGGGGTCAAATTGAGTGGGAAATGG
>JAJONQ010021722.1:0-40972 GCA_036250385.1 Solanum microdontum
CACTTGAGATGAACTTACCATTCTTCCTTAGTCATTTTTAATCAATACTCATGCATAAGGAACACATACATTTCATAAGTCATGACAAGTAAAGTAACGCATATTACAATCCAAGTAAAGCATTATTCATTTCATTAAGCCTTTAAGTCAACATTCTCATTAGCTTCATTAAGAGCACATTCATTCATTAGACATTAAGACATTGGAGATTCACACAATAGCCCTCTCAAAGCCTACTCGTGCAAGGCATGCATGGCATCCCATAATACCACTCACACATCATAGATCCTCTCAAGCAACCATGGCACGTATCTCACGTGATGGGAATAAGCATTAACCGACATAGACCATGAGAGCAAACCACATAATCTGGTGTCGTATAACCCCACACTAAAAGAATGTGTCCTACTTGCCTAAGGTAGAACTAAATGTATTTTATCTTAGGTGGATCCACTAACTATAAACCTATGGGGGCACATAGTTATGGGATAAGGAAGATGTTCATTGAAACCCGACCTAACGTAGGGAGAGTTTTCATTATACCATATCCACTTAGTACTTAGCCTCCATTCCCATAGAGTAGTTCATTTTTGTTAACATTATTATACTTAAGAGGGCTACCATCATTAGGTCTACCGACTCAAGGTACATCTACTGATGAAAGGGCCACCATCATTAGGTCTACCGATTCAAGGTACATTATGAGGATAGCTCATTGAATCCTCAAGAAGGGCCACCACCATTAGGTCTACCAATTCAAGGTTTATCATTACATTAGTTCCTAGACTCATCATGAAGGGATACCACCATTAGGTCTACCGGTTCAATACATATCCTTAGGATACTTCATTATCATTTATGAAAGGGCTACCAATATTAGGTCTACCGATTCGAGGTTCATTAAGCAACATTACTTTCATTTACACAAGAAGAGGATGTCTAAACCTACTAATTAAAGATGTAACATTACATGGAAGAAACCTTTCACATATATCATCATCATTCATGAGTGATAAATTGAGAATAACCTTTCAATAATAACCCAATTGCATTCTAGACATGATCACATTACTTTAATGAAAATCACAAGCACATACATTACAACATAATCATACATCAATCCTTCATACTTTGCCCTTCAAGACCATGAATCACGATTCACCAAAACACCTAGAATATTACAATTTAGGCATGAATAATTACATAATTCAATAAACTAAATCAATATAGACTAAATCTTTTCACATGATTCCATAATAAATCTATCACATTTTACAATTTAGTATTTTTGGAGAATCATGGGTTCATAGGGAAATTCAGCCTTAAAACAACATTAATTCATGAATGCAATCACAATTTATCATAATTCAAACTTTGAAAACATTTAGAAATTGAACCCATGACTAAGAGTGAAAACCCTAACTATTAGGGGATTTTGGAAACTTTGAAATCATCTTTTGAAGGGGCTCCTTGGATGGAAACTAACCAAGGATGAAAACTACCATAACTTAATGGAGTTTTTCCTCTAGATTTGAGAAGAAACACCTTGGTTCTTCAAGCCCTAACCTCCACTTCTTCTTCTTCTTCTTTGGAAACTTCTAGAGAGAAATTTTGGAGAAGATGAACTATTTTGGGTGTTTGGGAATAATGAAGTAATAAAGGTGTTTATAGACTTAAAATCATTTATATACGTGAATTAAAACAATTAAAATCGACCCCATAAAATAAATAATGAAATAGGAAATTACTAATTGACCCTCGACTAGGCAGCCCACTCCCAGGCACCACGAGAGGGCTTCACGTGTCATGGTCAAGACCACGAGTAGTGGCCCTGCCCGTGGTCCTTGGGCAATGGCTATGGCTTGGGGTCTTGGCCAAATTAAATTGGACGCATTCCCACGAGGCCTCCCACAATCCGTGGTCAGGACCATGAGTCATGGTGAAGGTCGTGGTCTTGAGGTAGTGCCTAGGCTTCAAAGCCTTGCCTCCATGCACCTAAGGGGTCTTCACGACTTGTCAAGGGCACCATAGCTCGTCGTGGTGCCTGTGGTCCCTTTACCATTAGATCCTTCAACCTTACACAACTCCCATGAGGCTAAGGCAACCCCACGAGCCTTCCCATGGCCCGTGGTCATGACCATGAGCCGTGAAGTGGCTCGTGAAGGGAGGCCTTGGCTTGGCCACTTTGTGGGAGCACTACCTCACCAACTACGGGTGGAACCACAACTCGTGGTGGCCACCATGGGTCGTGAAGACCATCGTGGTCATGTTAGGCAGTGGCTTGGCTTAATTTTAGGCAGCCTTGGTCCACTAAACATGGCCTTCACCCAAAACCCTTGTCGTAAACTATCACGTTTAGGCCCTATTTCAACCTACTCATTTCCAAGGTGTTACAATGGAATGCTAAGGAAGACCAAGTTCCCATTCTAAAGTGGGTTTGAGCAAAGAACAAATAAATAAAAATCATGAAATGGATGAAAACATGGTCAAAATAATGACCCAAATCAATTTACTATCCAAACATGTCATGGGAGGTGGAACCAAGTCGGTGAATATGGTTAGAACCAATAGTGGATAGCACCCAAATGATACCAAATTTGAGTCATTATACAATGAGAAATTTCAATACTTGGAAAGTTAAGTAGGGGTTCTCACAATTATTATCAACGATAAGGTGGGAACCAAGGTTGAAACAAGGATAGAGATAGTGGTTGGAAAGACTGGTTGTGTGGAAATTGGAGAGATAGGGAGATGGACAAAGATAAATACATTCCTCTCCATAATGGTCCACGCCAAAAACAATTAGCTGGGCTAGAAGGAAGTCAGTCGGAAGACATTCTTGTAAAGATCTACAACAAGGTTGAAGGGTCCGACAAGGTGTTGAAGGATTTAAAAAATGACTTCTTCACTTTATATCAGTCAGTGACTTCACACTCATTTTCTATCAAGCAGCTGGAGACCCAATTGGGTCAAATTTCCAATCATCTTAATCCAAGGCAAAATGGAGCTTTTCCTAGTGACACAATACCGAACGCCAAAAATGATTGTTGAGTTTGAGCAATATGTCGTGCCACGACATTAAATAAGGTGCTTCTTGAGGGGTAACCCAAGCCTTTTTTTTTGTTTTTACTACTTTCAAATAATGTGCGTTGTAAGTGCAGGTTGAGAAGAAGTTGGAAGATCAAATAAGCAAGAATAGGAGATGACAAACCCTACCAGTAATTCGCCGAAGGCATTATACGAACTACTTCTTGTCCGCCTTCTGAGTTTGAAAAGATAGAAAAGTGTACTGTCAAAATAGGCGATCATACGTTCAAAGGGTGATTTGCCTAAGTGCACTAAGCAGGCTCCATCGGGTCAGCCGAATCAACCTTCAAGTGTGGTATTTATTTAGGAAAGTTTGGCAAGCTTAAGCTCCAGTTGGCAATTTTCTGAACATGTTCGGCGATGTTAGTCGTAATTGCCGAATGAGCTTGATATAAAAAGGTGAAGGGTCTTCACAAATTCAAAATTCGATATCTTTGAAATGTGAGAGCTTTTTCTATTCCTTTCTCTTGCATTTTACATTTTGAGTGTTTGTGAGCCTTGTGTGGGAATATTAATGGTGCTAGGAGTGCATTTGCTTATAGTTCGTGTCAACCCAACCCTGATACCTCATTTTCTTGATTATTTTCTACTTTAAGGTTGGTGTTTTGACTTCTTGTTGTTACTTTTAAGTTTAGAAAACATATAATAAGTTGTTGGCTTGAGCCCTTTAACTATGTTTGAGTGCTTGATTTTGATGGGTAGCATCATATTGTTGAGATTGAATTGTGCCCATGTGACTTTAATTGTACATGCCTATCAAATTAACATATTGTGATTGTGTTGGTTAAATCGTTGAATGGAATTGGTTAATTTGATAGGTTTGAGCCTAATTTGATGTGAGTGAAGTCTGACTAGCTTAGTTTTGATCCAATTGCATGATTTTACCCAATTATGGATAGGGTGACGACTTTCTTCAGGGAAAATCTTTAATTAGTGCAATTCTTAGTGTTAAATGGGGATAAGGTGAGTAACCATGGGTAGAGAAAAATCTAGGTGGATTGTAATGCTGGAGGGGAACTAGTATTTGTTGTGTGTGTTGGTTTCTCTTTGAAAAATTGGGATTGGGCTGAAACTTCCTATTCGGCTAGCTTGTCTTAGTTCACAAAAGGAGTTAGGAATCAAAGAGTAAGACCTAGATCACCTTATTTAGCATGAGGATGGCCTTGCCATTCGGTGGACTTGTCTTAGTCCGCCGAACTCACTTAGAAAATTACCGAATGGGAGAGAATATCACCCTTGATACATGTTAATTTCCCTTTTGCACTCTCAGTTTTGATGGACTTGTCTTATCTCACCGAAACCAACTCGGTGAATCACCGAGTTGGCATTGCCATTGACTTCTGTGTTTGAGCCCTGAATAATTTGATACTGTCTGATTTGGCGAGCTCACTGGAGCTCAACGATCCTATTTGGCATATTGTCTTCCCGGTAGGCGACCCTCAAGAGTGTTCTTGAATCATGTCTGATTCACGTTCGAACTCAACTAACCTTCACAAATCCATTGTTTAAATGTGTGCTTTACAGTTAATGACTAGAACAAAAGCTAAACACGTGGAGTTCTCAAATAAGGAACACGAGAGAGTCCTCTCCTTCTCTTTATCCTTCTAAAAAGCAAAAAAAAGTCTCAATGAATGAGGTTTTAGAGGCTTCTAAGATACAATAATCAAATCCTCAAACCCCCACCAACGGGTGTTAGAAATAAAAAAAGCACATAGTTATAAAAAGTTTGAACATCTGATCAAAGTTGGTAACACTCCCATAAGATCCAACTTTTGATTCTCACGTTCTCCCGATTATAGCTCCAAGGGCTTTAAATAGGCTCAAGGAACAAGGGGAACAAACGATTTTGGATAAACGGTGACTCTTGACTTATAGAGTCATGAGTGAGTATCCAGCAATATGGGTGGCAATCAAATTCCACAAGCAGTAACATTTCCCTTGAATCATGCATCCATATATACCCAAGTGGGTACAAGAATTTTATGATGCCTATGCCAAGCCATTATCAAAAAAGATAAAATGAACTATCAAGAAGACATTGTATAAAGTGGATGTTTGGGGTAACATGGTGCAGTGTCACACCACTAAAATTAACGCACTACTGGGCACCCTGAGTAATCAGACTAACGACTACAAGACCTGAATGACAAAGACATTAGATACACTAAAAGAGTGGTTGACCCCTATAATATCGATGAGTCTACACTTTCTTGGATGGCTGAAGTTGTCAAGATCGAAAAGAAATATTTGAGCATAGTGGCGAGATACTGGTTCAAGTTTACTAATTGTAATATGATATAGTCCTAAAGTGAATCTATACTCTGGCATCCAAAGGTTGTATTAGTGGGTTCTATTATTGATAGGGAGAAGATCAACATGGGAGAAATAATTGTGGAGGAGATATTACTTAGAGCTAGACTGGAGCAGACATCTCTTCCCTTCCTGGTGCTCATTACTCAGCTATGCGAAAGAGCTGGAGTTCCCTTAATAGGAAAAATTTATGTCCGGTTTACTCTAGTCTCCTCTAGTGACATTTGGAGGATCAAGGTCGAGTATTTAAGATATGATGCAGCCCGAAGGAAGACCTCATAACCACAATCCACTCTAGTGGTCGACCCTACTACTCTGGCACCTAAGAGGTGCACACATACTCCTTCTATTAAGCAGGTTGATATTTCCCCACCTTCCTCTAATATTGGTTCTTCTATTACTGCATTTGTACTGCCTGCTACTACCACTCCTACTATTGTGAGGCATACACCTTATCTTGTATCCTTTCCCCCTTTACCCAGGCTTTGATATATCAGATAAGCAGCCTTGCCCGATCAACTAATGTGAGAGTTGCCCGAGTTGAGAAAGACTTGCCCCAGCTTATTGACCTCGCTATGTAGAAGGCCCTATCACCTATGATTTAGAGAGTGAGCATGTGTGAGGGGGTGGTAGTGATCCATGCTTTCAGGCTTGATGATTTGACTGCGAGAGTTGAGGATCAGGAGAAAGCTAGGGGTAGTTCTAGTGTTGTTGATAATTTAAGGGTGGAGGTGGATGCTATGAGGGCAGAGGTGGTCCAGATACACTCTAAGGACATCTCCACAATTTAGGGCCAATTTCCCCTTCCAGATGCACTTGAGATGCCTAGTGTTGTGCCTTCCACTTCTTTTTGTAAGGGCATTATGGATGTTGAGATGGTTGTTGATGATGACACTAAGAGGACTGAGGAGAAGTTGGTCGAGGAAACTGATGAGGATGAGCTGAGATATGAGGAGTATACGACTCCTAAGACATTGATTGAGATTCATGAGACTGACGAGGTCATTCTTCAGGCTGCGCTGGAGAGGTCTCTAAGAGAGACTTTAGAGGTCAGGTCTAGTGGAGTCACTGCAGACTTTACAATACTTCATATTGCTTAGACAAGCACTCCTGCCCCACTTGTACCTCCTATGCTGCCTCTTTTAATCCTATTTCTAGGCATCGATGCCTCTCTTGAGACTCCTGATGAGAGTGCTCCACAGGCATAGCCTGTCAGGGAGACCCTTTCTCTTATCCTTACAGTACTTTCATTTTATTTTGCATTGAGGACACTTCATTCTGTATTGGGTGGGGTGAGGGCCTTTGTGCCAATATTCCCTTTTTGCTTGTATTTTGTTATTTTGTATTTTGAATAGTTGTAGTTTGTTAATTATTTATATTAGAGTGTTTTTTTTTGAGAAAATGTGTGTTTCTTCACTTCTGTCTCGTTATCCCTTGATGTTGCAAGCCTCATGAGTTCAAATCATGAAATATTTGAAGAGTTCATTGATAACAATTTAATAAGAGATTTTGTTCAATATCGATTTCTTAAATAGTAATCATGATGAGCCTGATTCTTAGTATTGATGTTGGGAGAATGAAATCGATGTTGTTACACCTTTTAGTGGACTGTTTAAATCTTTTGTTTAATAGCTATGTTTTGATGTGAGCCTTGCAATGAATATCGCACACACACTTTGGATCTTTTCAGGATGTGCAAAATGAGTGTATTTCGAAGTGGAATGTGTAATGAGGTTTTACTTGAAAGCATGCATGTTGAGTCCTAGAATTTGCCTTGTTAGTCCAATTGTGTGAATCTTGGTAAATTTAGGACATGATCTTGGGAAAAAAATTCAATGAGGGAACCAAATTGTCTGTAAGATCTTTTGTGACTATCTTGTGAGGGTCTGAATCAATTTTGTCACCAATTGAGCTTAACTGATTGGTTAACAACCAAAAGAAGTTTGTTGAACCAAATTATCCCTACATTTTCACCATAAATACTTTTTGAAGTATTGTGATATTTGAATATCCAACTTAGACCAAAAGCCTAAGTTGGCGTTTTGGAAAGGAAGGATGAATGAAACCCAAGTGAAATGAAAGATGAAGAAGAAATGAGACTCAAATCCGAAAGGTTTACAAAAACAAGGAACGCCTCCGTATAAAAAATGTGTGTTGTGTCATCATTGTGATGGAAACATGGAAAAATTAAAATGAAAAAGAGAATTGAATGAAATAAAGGAGAATTTGAAATAAATTGAGTGGAAAGTCAAGATTTAGGTTCTGAAATGAAAATAAGAAAAGGAACTTTAGAAGAGGTGATGATGATTGCAGCAATGCTTTGAAAAGGTATAAGTCACCAATCCAAATTTACCATACCTTAGCCATAAAACCCATTTTAAGCCTAAAAGACCCTTGAGATCTTAAACTAGGTTGTGTGATGATTGGAAAATATAGAAAAACCTATGGGACAAAGCTTGCATGTGTTTCTCTTTTAAGAGAGTGAGAGTTGCATTGATTCCTATTACCTTTGTTTTTTTTCTGTGTGAGAGAATAGACCCGTTCTTGGTGTGAGGGTACTTGAATGCATTTGTTGAAACGTGATCTTGCATTTTACAAGAAGCCAAAGTGAGCTTGAGTTTGTGTTGGGACTAGCTAGTCATCATTTGAAGTTTTTTTATCATGATTTAAGGTAACATTCTATAGAAAGTAGTCTTGTCATGGCGCTTGCATGTTAGCTCTCATTGAGTACTGTTGTAGACACCCTTATTGAGCTTATTGTGTTCTTGATTTATTTGAGGATAACCAAAAATTTAAGTTGGGGGTGTTGATCAGTTACATACTTCCACTCATTTAAGGTCCATTAAGCTGAATAATTAGTGTCCTTAATGCCAAACTTTGTTCTTTCTAATCAAATATTGATGATTTCTAGCTATGAAGGTAATTGAACAAAGCAAGGATTGAAATTTGAAAGAGTGACAAAAAATACAAAAAGAGAGGCAAAGTGAAGATTGTTGACCACCTAACACGAAGGGCGGATCACCGACTGAGCACGGGCTCAGCCAAATTGACAGTGCATATCACTTCTGTCTATCAAAGAAGGTCAGCAAACTCCAGTAAAGAAGGCGATGCACCGAGTTTTAACAGCGGTCCTGCTGCAAATCGCCAAAAGTGATAGTTTTCAAGGAAAATATCTAATGCTCAAGATCAAGATTAAGGTGGTATTTGATGATTCGCCGACAGTGAAAGGCTGACTCGGTCGAGTCCGCCAACTGAGGTTCAAACACCTAAAGCCTAAAGCATCACAAGGTGAGCCGAGGAGTGAAGGGTGATTGACCAAGCTAGTTTGGCGTACCCGATTAATGTCGTCGAGTTGGTTATTAAGTGGAATTTGGGCCAAAATTTTGTGAAGTAGAAATACCCAAATGATATAAAAGTTCAAAAAAGTTGGAGGAGTGAGATTAGAGAGTCGGATTATAGAGTTGAAAGGAGAGAACACTTTACTTTTGAAAGAACATTTTTCTAGTTCTTGGGGTTTTACATTTTGATACTTGAATTTGATAAATTGAAGTTAAATCCAAAGTGGGTGTACTATTAATTGCTTGATTTCAAGTTACCCATGAGTGTCATGGAAGGTATATTTGCTTTACTTTTTGTGATAGGTGGCTAAAACCCCAAGATCTAGGGGTTCTCTAATGGGGTTGGGTGTTGTTTTGATATAGTGGGTATTGTGCTATGCTTTATCTTGTTGTTGTTTATGCAAGAATTTGGTCTAATTACCTTAGGGTTAGATTATAGGTTAAGGTTGCAAACTTAATTCCTCTTTTCGGTGTTCGGTTTATGCTTGAAAAAGATTAATTAGACTGGGTAATTAGTCTAATACTAGCAATTTAGGTTTGATGTATTTGGCATACTTGAAAGATAGGTTACGGGTCAAATCCATTTTCCCTATTCTTGGAAAAGAGGACAGACTAAGGCATTGAATTGTTTAGGACTGTCAATTAGATGAGACCGAAAGGAGATTCTATGTATTATATGTTTTGAGATCTAAAGAATATTACTATAATTGTAGATGACTTAGACTATTCATGTATGTACATCACTATAGAATCTAACAATCACCCCTATGTTACGTCAATTTCCAATCCCCGTACCACTAGATTGCTTGTTAACTCTTGATTACATTTTGATTTTAGTTTACTTGTGATAATTGGTTACCAAAGTTTTATATTAATTTGGTGGTACATCCACCCAATTTTTCTAACTAGTATAAATAAGTTGATTTAAACTGAAAATTTGTTGATAAGGAGTTCTTTACGATATACAATTCCTTGTGGGATTCAACTCCGAGTCTTTGTTGGGGCGTTTTTACTAACGATGATCGCTCACTCTTTTAATTGGTTTTGAAAGGTGATTTGAGTGTTATCATTTATCTTGGGCCCTACCTCTACCACTAGTTGAGGTCTGAGCAATAGTTTCAGGGACTGTCACGCCTCTACCATTGGAAACAAAATATCTAGTCCTTGCATCTGCCAAAACAACACGCAAAACTCCACAGTAGCGAAGGTAAACACGCACGATAAGAAAAAGTGAACAAAAGGAAGTTTATTTATAATATTTATAGCATCTTAAAGATAAGTACAGAGTTCTTCGTACCAAACCTCCAAACTTTACATAAAATTGGCTTCGATACACGTGAGATCTACGAACCTGGGACTCTGATATCATTTGTCATGACCCAAAAATTGACGTGATGCCACTTGTCTATTCGCACCAAGACAAGTCTTCATCAAGGAAATGCTGAATTAAACCAAAAACAACACATGGTTGTCATGTGTACAAACACTAATACATAAAATTCATAATGTAAAGATTATTACAAGTCTCAATTCTCTGTTTCTAAAAAAGAAAAAAGCATAGAAGGAAGAACTAGAGGGCCTTCTGGGATTACAAGCAACTACCTCTCAATAGATCATTGACAATCCTTAGAGATTGGAGAAGAAGAGAAATCACATGGTACCAGGCACTGAACCTACACAAGTGTAGAAGCGAAGTCAGTACCAACCAACACTCTACCCCCAAAGCAACCTAATAATTAATGCAACTAGCTAGAAATCGAATATTTCTTTCATTCCCAACCAAACATCCTCAATCTACAACCTGCACAAAAATTAGTCCAACCTAACAGTTCTACAATCACTACTAAAAAATTACCAAAAAGAAACGGACGGCGTGGCTCCATAAAGGGATGCCAATTGCCACACCATCCGTCTCTTTTAAATAAAAAAATTATTTCTTAAATTATTTTACAAAAAGTTACAGACAACATCTTTTAGTCCGTTGCTTTTTTCATGGATTTTTACACCAAATATATATGTAATCAATAATTCATTATTTTATATAAATAGCGACGCAATCCGTCGCTTTTTGTTAAAAAAAATTATTAATAGATTAAAAAAAAGCCACGCCATCCGTCGTTTTTTATTAATTTTAATTATTTAATAATTTTCAAATAAGAGACGGACGGCATCTTTATGTCCGTCGCTTCTTGGTCAAAATAACTGGTCAAATATTTTAAGAAAGCGACGGACAGTGTCTCTTAGTCCGTCGCTTTTTGGTCAAAATGTTGGTCAAACAATTTTTTTTTAAAAGCGACCGACATAGAGACGATGTCTGTCGCTTTCTTTAAAATATATGCACCTACGAGACGCAAATTTCCCTATTTTCTTCTCTTCCTTCTCTCTAAAATCGCCCGAGTCGCCGCCGCTGATTCTTCAGACGCCGCTGCCGCTGCCACAGCCCTCCCTCTTCATTGTCTCTTTCTCCCTTAATTTAACGTTAAGGTTTCATCAAATTAGTTTTTAATTTTTTCAATTTGTCTTATAATGTTTCATTTTTTTAATTAGTTATTTAATTTGTGTTTTATTGAATGATTGATTGTATTTGTTAACAAATGAACTAGGGTTTTTTTTATTTAAGTACTAGTTTGAATATGAAATTCTTTAATTTGATTGTGAATTGGGATTTTTGTAAATTTGATGATTGTTAGTTAGTAAATTGTTAATTTGAAGTTAGAAGTTAGTATTGATGAAGTTTAAATATCATGAATATATATGTTGAATGTTTGAATGTCCTGAATGAATATATGAGGGTTTAATTTTTTTAAATTAGAACTTGAATATAAATATAATTAATTGTTGGATTAGAAGTTTATATGTGACTAATTTTATAGATTAGAGATATGAACTTGAAATAATTAGAATTACCTAGAACTTGAACTTGGAACTACTTATCTTGAATATATAACTAAGTTTAGAAATTAGATATGAACTTGAATTGAAAACTTGAACTTAGTAAATGTTGAATACATATATAACTAATATTCTTGGATTTGATGTTTATATTTAAGTAATTTTAGAACTTTCATATGAACTTGAATTTGAATATAACGAATTCATGGATTAGAATTTTATATCTAATTATGTTTAGAAATTAGATATGAATTAACTTGAACTAATTGAACTTAGACCTTGAAGGTTATAAATAACTAATTGAATTTGTAATTTTTAGACTAGTTTGAATTTGGAATTTAGGACTAGTTTGGAATTATATTTGAGATTTTAGGACTACTACTAGTTTGATAAAGTTCTAATGATCAATGATGCTTTCGGGGTTCAAGGTGGGACGGAACCGGAATAATATTTTGATGAAGCCCCTAATGAAGAAGCAAGACGCTTCTATGATCAGTTAGAAGCATCTAGTTGTCCACTATGTGAAGGGAGTTTGCATTCTGCCTTGTCAGTTGCAGTTAGATTAATGAATATTAAATCAGATTGAAATCTTCCTAATGTGGCTATGGACTCAATGGATGATGTTTTGGGTGAACTAGTTAATCCGGAGTTTAACATACCTAAGAACGTCTATCAGGCAAAGTGCTAGGTTTCCAAGCTAGGATTGATGTATGATAGAATTCATTGTTGTGTTAATGGTTGCATGATGTTTTACAATACTGATAGTGAATTAGAAAATTGTAAGTTTTGTGGACATGCTCATTATAAGAGGACTTCGGCTAGAAAGATTGTCCCATTTAAGGCGATGCATTATCTACCTCTCATTCCTAGGTTAAAGAGGTTGTATGCATCGATGAGGTCTGCCCGACATATGAGATGGCATCGTGAATATAGAAGGTCGTCGGGTGTCATGTCTCATCCATCTGATGGTGAAGCATGGAAGCATTTTGATAATGTATATCATGATTTTGCTAGTGAAGCAAGAAATGTTAGATTGGGATTGTGTTCAGATGGCTTCAGAGCATTCTCTAATGCTACTTCGATTTATTCATGTTGGCCGGTATTTCTTACGCTGTAAAATCTTCCTCCTGAAAAGTGCATGACCAATCCCTACATCTTTATAAGTTGTGTTATTCCAGGTCCCCGTAATCCAAAAAGTTTGATTGATGTCTATCTACAACCATTGATAGATGAGCTTAAACCATTGTGGTTTGAAGGAGTTTTCACTTATGATATATCAACTAAGTAGAATTTCGTTATGCCTGCTTCTTTAATGTGGACTATTAATGATTTTCCTGCATACGGGATATTGTCAGGTTGGATGACAACTGGAAAGCTAGCATGTCCGTATTGCATGAAAAATAGTAAGACATTCACTTTAAAGCATGGCAGAAAAATACATGGTTTGATTGTCATCGCCAGTTCTTCCCAATGGACCATGAGTTTAGAAAGTTGAAAAATGCATTTAGGAAAAATAAGGTTGAAAGTGAACCCCCACCTCCATTACTCACAGGGCATCAAATTTGGGAGAGAGTTTCTCAATTACCTAAAGTTACAGAAGCTTCACCTTCTAGACTTCCTGGATATGGTGTTGAACATAATTGGACCAAAAAAATCATATTTTGGGAGTTGTCGTATTGGAAGGACAATCTGATATGACATAATCTTGAAGTGATGCACATTGAAAAAAATTATTTTCAGAATTTGTTTAACACAATGATGGATGTTAAGGGTAAAACAAAAGATAATCCAAAAGCTAGAATGGACATAAAGAAATATTGTAGGAGAAAAGAGTTATGGCTGCATGAATTACAGAACGGTAAAATAGTTAAGCCCAAAGCCAACTTTTCATTCACATTGGATGAGAAACGTGAAATTATTGAGTGAGTTAAAAATTTGAGGATGCCAGAGAGTTATGCTTCGAATTTAGGAAAGCAGGCAGATATGAATGAAGGAAAATTGATAGGTATGAAAAGTCATGAGTGTCATGTGTTTATGGAAACTTTAATTCCTATCTCTTTTAGCAATCTACCCGAGAGGATATGCAAACCAGTCACAGAGATAAGTCTTTTTTTAAAAGATTTGTGTTCTTGAAAGTTGTTGGAGAGTAGTTTAGACAGGATGGAGGAAAATATTCTTGTTACTACTACTAAGTTGGAGAAGATATTTTCATGTGGTTTCTTTGATGTGATGGAGCATTTTCCAATTCACCTTTTACAAGAGGCCCGCCTCGGAGGTCCGGTTCAAACAAGATGGATGTATACATTTGAGAGGTAACCATTTGAAATATTCACTAAGTTATATATATTCACCAAGTCTTTTATTAATATATATATACATCTATACATGCAGAAAAATTGGAAGTTCCAATCAAACAATTAAGCAAGGGAAAGGATTGAAGGATCAGTTGTTCAAGGTCATATTAGGAGAGAAACTGGTGATTTTTATTCTTATTACTTTTGTGATGATGTGTCATGTAGGAGAAACAGGCCCAATCGAAATGATGAAGGCGATATTGATCCTTTATTTCCACCAATATCAATTTTTAATCAAAATGGTCGAGGATCGAAAAAGCATGGAAAGCGAGGCTTCACTGATAAGGAAATGCAATCAATTGTAACACATATTTTGCTTAATTGTCCATAGATTCAACCATATGTCAAGTAAGTGTTAAAAATATGTTATCAAATGACATACTAATAAGTGTTCATTAACTAACAAAATACTTGAATGTAAAATAATCAGCTTGTTTGTAAACACATGGGGTAATAAAGCCATCTATACAGAATTTTCCAAATAGCTGAGGAACTATGTAAGTGTGCAATCACTATGTATTTAATACTATATTGATGTTATACTAAATTATATTACTTAAAATAACAATCACGTAGGTTTACGATGAATACTCAAGTGTCCAACATTTGCAATTAGTGAAAGAAGTAGCACTTGGACCGGAATCTCAAGTACTGACAATGAATAAGTATTGTATCAGTGGTATAAAGTTTCAAACTGAAGAAGTTTCTAGGAACAAGAAAACAAATAATAGCAATGTCTACATACAAGGCGATGTTGATGGTAATGAACAAACTATTGAATACTATGGTGTCATTCATGAGATTATTGATGTGAGGTATTCAGGTTGGCCTAAGAAGAAGATTGTATTGTTTCGGTGTGAGTGATTTGACCCATTACATAGAGACACAAATGTGGACCATCAGCATAATATAATTGAAGTTAACCACACCAGGAAATACAGAACTTATGATCCTTTTATTATTGCACAAAATGTTAAACAAGTGTATTACGCTCCATATCCATTGCGTAGAGACAAAGTTGATTGGTGGGTTGTTATAAAAAGTAAGCATGTGGGAATAATTGAAATTGACAATGTCTTAAATGTGGCGTATCAAAATGATGTTGCAATTGTTCAACAACAAGTTGATGTTGAATCGAAAACCACACTACAACATCCTCAACACATATTAGAAGAAGTATCTGATGATGAGATATTGAATGCTGAGGAAGAAATATTCGAGAATGAGGAAAATAAATCATTTGATGAAGAAGAATGGGACGATAATGAAAATGAAACAATAGAAGAGGAATAAAGGGAAAATGATGGAATTGAAACATGCGAGGAGGAATAGTGTAGAATGAAAGCTAGATACTATATATGTAAGTTAGTGTATTTTGCTAATTTTATTTAATTTATGATTTTTAGATATATTATACATGAAAATTTCCATACAGATGTCATCAGGCGGTGACGGTGATAGACATCGCGGGCATCTTGGAGTTAGCCAGACTAAACAGGCGAAAAAGAAGAAGTCTAGGAGACCCATAGATCCTGAGAATATTGCAGGAACTATTTCTTATGTGCCAGAGCGCATCAGCCATGATACTCATATATTTGTTGTTATGTTTGGTACATTACAGTCCACTAGTCGGTGCTTTCTCTACTTCACAGGCATTGCCTCTACGACGCTATAAAGACCTACCTTTATAGGCTATTCGTCGAGCACGACCCTTATCGGTAGGTACTCCATCTCCCACAAGTACATCTCCTAAGTTATCTGCCATGAGGATTGGAGATTCTAGTAGCCAGCAGTCAGATGCTATGGCCGGTACACCTCCATTGACTCAGTGTTTTCTGCATCCTCATGCATTACCTTTATCTATAGCTAGACCTTGTACCACACCGGATGATAAGATGTCTGCTCTAGCTCCTGGCCAGAAGGACAGACTTGGATCATCGTAAGTTTGTTTTGTTATCTATTTGTTAGTTTATTTTATTTATTTCTTATAGTTTAATATATTATTCATGAACTAACATATTTATTATGTGTTTTGCAGGTGGCATCCTGCAAAGGATGCTGCCCGAGCTTTAAAAGACTGTGTTAGAAGACTTTATACCCAGGCTTATCACTCTTGGAGCGAGATTCCAAACAGTATATGACAGATGATGTTTAATGAATTCAAGGTATATATGGTTTAGTTAACTTTAGTATACTTAACATTTTTTTTACTATCGATCTTATTAACGCTATTCAATTTCTTTTTCAAACTATGTGTACTTGGGAGCCGAGGTACAATTTGGTCATTACGACCACATTTGAGAGGAGGGCATTCGCCAAACTGTCTAGCTAGCTAAAGAAAGTTCGGGATAGTGATGAACGTCCGGATTGGATGTTGCCTCATGGTTTTGATGAATTGCGTCTGTATTAGAACATAGATAAGTTTAAGGCAATGTCAGAACAAGCCAAAAAGGCTAGAGGCAGTCTTAAGGGTGCCTCGTTGCACACCGAAGGTGCAAAGACCGTTGGAACAATTGCAAGAGAGATTGTAAGCTATAATTCAAACTTTTCGATAAATAATTAGTTTATTCAAAAATATCAGTATAAATTTCAGTTTTTATTTATACAAAAAATATTTGGGGTGCACTCCCTTTGGACCAGAGGTTTTCAAGAAGACTCTCGTCAGGAAAAAAGAAAATGAGTCAGATCCGGATGTGTGGGTGGAGGAAATGTCTGAACGAACTTTTGTAAGTTATTTAATATGAATAATATATATTAATAATGAATATATTTATGATTTTAATATATATTGATGTGAATTTTTTTTATTGAATTTGCAGAATGAGTTTCATCAATACGTCGCTGAGAATCTAGATAGTTCGATCGAAATGACACCTGAACTGTCCATCCAAATTTTGAAAGAAAAAGTAGTAGGGGGACAAACAAGGTTAGATGTTATGGCCTAGGCTCTAAAAACAATGTAAGACGACTCCAGTCAGGCTTAGAAGGTATTGGATCGTCACGTCAAGCCGAGGCACTTGACAAGTGATAAACCTCGCTCGTCAACCTACTACCTTGGCTCCCGAGGTCACCGATGACGACAGTGTTGATGAGGATGATTATGTAGATCCCACTCCCTAGTTTAGATATCTTTTAATTTATGAACTTTTTGAAATTTTGAAAAGAATTTTGAAAGGCTTCATAAGTCTTTAAATTGTAAATTAGATACTTTTGAATGTTATTTTAAATTTGTTGTTTTATGTTTTGTGTAGCTTGTTTATAATGTTTTGTGTTTGATTGGACTGAATAGTGTAGAATTGAATTGAATTGTATTTGCAGGTGGGCAGCAGAAACTGCCAATTTCTGTTGTTAAAAGAGTTGTAGAAAAAACGACGGATAGCATGGTTTTGTCCGTTGCTTTTCTGAGTTTTTTTTTAAAACCTAGAAAAGCGACGGACAGTGTCCTTTAGTCTGCCACTTTGCTGGATTTTCCAAATAAATAATTTCCAAAAAAGCGACGGACAGGGTCCTTTTGTCCGTTTCTTTTCTGGGATTTTCAAAAATAAAATTTCCAGAAAAGCGACGGATTGCATTGCCTTTTGGAAAGTAAAAAAAATTAAAACTAAAATAAAGCAACGAAGTTTGTCGCTTTTGTAAAAAAAATCTAAAAAAATAATAGTCAAAAAGCGACGCAGTCCGTCTCTTTTGTCCGTCCTTTTTTTGCAGTTTTTTAGTAGTGAATACACAGCTCACAAGGCTCAATAATCACAGACCAATAGTCACAATTTAACAGCTAAAACTTATCAAGTAAGTCAATCTCAATGTCAAGTAGATCAATCATAAGTAATAAGTGCATCAATTATAGTT
This sequence comes from Solanum microdontum, assembly GCA_036250385.1. Taxonomy (NCBI): domain Eukaryota; kingdom Viridiplantae; phylum Streptophyta; class Magnoliopsida; order Solanales; family Solanaceae; genus Solanum; species Solanum microdontum. The sequence continues at coordinate 17,828 of JAJONQ010021722.1, forward strand.
ATCAAGTAGGTCAAACATAAGCATCGAAATGCATCAAATAACAATATTCAATTACTTAGTGGAACCATTTCCCTTCGATAGAATATCATTAGCTAGAAACATCTCTTATCGACTTTATATCATAACACTAGCTGAAACCATTTCCAATTAGCTTTATATCTTATAACTAGACAAAAGCATTTCCTATCGGCTTTATATCATTACACTAGTGAGAACCATTTCTCTTTTCCTTTATATCATATAACTTGCCAGAACAATTTTCCTTCGTTATACTATAACTAGTCGAAATAATTTCTTATCAATTTTATATCCTATCACTAGTCAGAAATATTTTCCATAAGCTTTATGTCACATTTCTCATTACGGTGTACAACAATCAATGCACATAAGCAAATTGACACCATAAGGAAGGGACAACAATTCAAGCAACTCAAGTTCACAATCCTGACATCAAAGCACTTCATCAATCTATCAAATACGGGCCACCACAAGGAAATTCATAACACATTATGATCAATGCGTTGCCTCCCTTTTTATTCGTTAAGAATAATCAAGTGGAACACTAAACACTTTACTTCATTCCCATTACTTTTAACACACACACAATGAAGGGAAATACACGAATTATACTAGATTATAAGATTTAGGAGATCACTTGACTTAATTAAATTAACTAGTCACTCCAAAATTTGGGTCTTCCCCTTTTGAACAACTTCTAAACCCACTTAATCTATTTCAGTTAAGTATTTTCAATAAGATTCCACAAACAACATTAGTCAACTCATATACTTTGAAAAATGGGTCAATCAACTTAAAAACTCAATTCCAAAAATGAGGGTTGAATCCATAACTATTTGTTAAATCATTACCTAAGGCATTTTGAACTCTTTGGTGAAAACCATTTCAAAAAAAGGAATTAAAATCAGTTCAAAATCTCCATTTTAGTTTAGAACTTGAGTTGTCGAAAGGCCTTTCCATTTGCCAATCAATATCCTAAGTGTTGATGTTAAATTTCACAAATAATTAAAAGGAAATGAAGTTTTAGTGTCACAAAAGCTTACCCAAATGATTTAGCATATGAAATCATTTCAAATATCCTCTAAGTGTTTTACCAAGCTCAAAAATAGAAAATAGGGCTAAGACCCCAAAATTTGCAGGTCAATTGTAAAAGCAACCACTAGTTCGCTTTTGTAAACCCCAAAAATAATCCAGCCCTCACTTTCGCGAGGACGCGATAGTGAACAAGCCCTTCACGATCGTGAAGGTTAAAGGAAGTTAACCATTTCTAAAAGGTAATCTGACCTTGATTTCTTGTGCCTTTCAGAAGTGAGTCGGCCCTCGTTATAGCGAGATGCACCATAAACTACACCTCAACAAATCAGCCAACACAAAAATCATTGAAAGGACCCCGTGATTCATTTTTAACCCCGTACAAACAAACTATATATGCTTATCGACTCTACTCGACATATTAGACTCAATGGAATCATCAATGCACAAATTTGAGGTCTCCTTGACCCAAATTCATGAGAGTCACAAGAAACTAACACAATGCCAAAAAGGTTAAATCAAGCTCTGGACCTTTGAAAAATAAACCAAGACCTCAACTAGGCCTAAAATTGTGTCCCAAATCTAAAGAACTCTCGAAATCCTGATCCAAGCATCCGAACCGAATGTTGTCCAAAGTGAACTTAAAGGCTAAATTTCCATAATTTCCCAACTTAGGACCTCAAATCCTCAAAAAAACTCAAAATCTGAAACCAGAAATTCTCATAAACCAAATTTCATATTTCGGGGGTGATTGAATTGACCGAATTCCATCTTGACATTAGAATTCAAAAAGACACCGAAGACAACTTTTTAACAAATTTAGATTTACAAACTCAAATATTTTTAAACGGAAAAGACATAGATTCCCCCTTGAACTTATCCCAAAAAGTCAATTACACGCTTAAACTATCATGGTGACCTATTACATAACTTAACTACTCAAGAGTGAATTTATTACCACCCTGAGACGTGTAACACCACTCTCACATTATGAGATGTAGTACACTCGCTGCCACATCAACGCTACGTCAGCGTCATGTCATATATTATAATTTTTTGTTTTCTTTTCTTTATTAATTAACTTTTCCTTTGTTAACTATATTTTACTCTTACTAATCCCTATTAATTGTTTTAATTCTCTAATAATTATATCTTCTTCAGCACTAATCCCACCCATTTTCAATTCTCATTTCATCGGAAAATCATATCCGACCTCACCTTCACTATTGATTTTGTTCTTCACCACCACTGTATCACCTTCAATTCTTCTTCTTCTTTGTCACCCAACACCAAATATCACCACCACCATTATCAATATCAACTTTTTCTTCTTCACTAGCTTTCATTACCTCTTTTAATGTTTGTCACCCGGCACCCATCACCACCAAACCCATAAAGCTGCTATTACCACCAAATCCAAAAATTGATCAACAACCAAAAATTCTTGAACAAAGTTAAAAAAATGAAAAAGATGAAAATAATCAATCAAAAATTTTCTAGAAAAAAATACAATTATTCACTAACAAATCTACGGGAATTAACCTAATTTCGAATAAAAAAATAATATTTGTGCTTTAAGATTGTGTTAAAGAATAAAGAAGTGTGATGAAAAATAAAGAATGAAGAAGAAGAGGACAATGGGTGGGGTTTGAAGAAGAAGAGGTGTGCGGGGTGGGGTGGAAAAGAGGATTCTAACTTATTTTTACTTTAATTTCAAACTGACGCGCCTATTTTTTTTTGTTTTTTTTTTGCCACGTCAGTTTTAAGGGGTAAGAAAATTCACTTTTGAATAGTATAGGTGTGTAATAGGTTACTATGATAGTTTAAGCGTGTAACTCACTTTTCAAGACAAGTTCAAGGGGGAATTTATGCTTTTTCCCTATTTTAAAATTCACAACTTATAACTGAAAGTTTGTTGACGAAAGTCCTTTTAATAGTGGATTTTGTAATTACCCTCTAGGTCATTTTACTTTTTTCTGATCTTTTCATTGTTTAGAGCATTTCTGTAGCGACCCCAAGTCATATATGAGTTGTTGGACAGATAGTTTAGTCACCACCTTTAAAACTTGAACGGTTGACTTTAGTCAAAAGTTTATAATGGCGGCCTCATAATGCAATTATGATTATTTCATCAGCCGGGATTTGCCATTTAAGGTTAGGGTCATGGTTGGTACATTCCCCGAGACTTCTGGTGTGAGTTTGTACCATTAGATATTGTAGTTTGGAAGCTTAAGCAAAGGTTTTACTTTGGTCAATATTCTTGGTAAACATGCTTAGATGAAAATTTTGTAAGCACAATTAGCTGCAAAATGTTGAGTTTGGTCTAAAACGGCTTTTGAGCGATTCCCTAGGCTTTTGGTCTCATTATGAGCCTTATTGTAGATTTTTGCTAAAAATTGAACTTAGGGGGATCTGACAATGCTCAAATCACCCTCCAAAACTAGTTAAAAGAGTGAGCGATCATCGTCAATAAAAATGGCCAACTAAGAGTTGAGGTTTAATCCCACAAGGAACAATGAATGACAATTGAAAAGGTCAAGGTTAACTAGATACTGGTTTGAACCTAGACATACATGATACAAAAATATCAAATAAAAGGAGGTTTTTCTAATTAAACTACGAATAGGGGAAAAGACGACATCAAGAAAGGGATGTATGGGGATTGGGATAGCTTGAGATTCAATCAGCACTCAACGATCCATTGTAATTAAATCCACAATCATTCAATAACTAATGGGTTTGCATGGTTATCATCAATTATGCTAATTATCTTTCGATTTCAAAATGTTTTATTGAGATATCTTTTTTCGGTCATAATCACACAATTACAAATAACCTACTATCTTTACTTAGACCTCTCTTAGGATGGAGCCCAATAACCCTGAACTTTCATCTTTTGATCTGAAATTCAAGATTCAAAGTCAACATGCGATTATCAATCTAATTCTCACTTCCAATGATTTTTTTTCGACCATCAATTGGAGATCGGAAGCTAGGATTGAGTGTGCACTCTCAACCCAAATTCGAACACGAAAACTAGATTAAACCTATTGATACACTCAAATTACAGATTCGTCCCCGCCATGCATCAATTGGCCAGTGCCTTTAGAAATTGCCACGTGGCAGTTTATTCCTTCAACTTAAATTCTTTTGCAATTCACAATTTGTAGCAATAAGCACCTTATATATAAATATAATATTTTATCCACTTTAATCCATTAAGCTGCTTGCTTGATTTCCTTCTTTAACGTTCCATTCTTAATTTGTTTTAGCTCCAAACTTCTTCATTTTTCCACTAATTTAATCCTACCAATAAAATATAATATTTAGCACAATCCATAAAATTTATGCTCAAAAAGGACAAATATAAATAATAAATGAGAGATAAATAATGATTAAAAATATGTATTTTGGCCTCACATCAACATCCCACACTTAAACTTTTGTTCGTCCTCGAGCAAACATTAAAGCTCATCTCAAAAAATCAAAATAGGAATGTCATTACTTTGGTTAATACAAACAATTAGGCCATATACCAATTTCAAAACATCAAGTCCACTTCTCAATCATTATGCAAGACATCCAAATAAACAACAAACGTCTAACCTCCTAACCTCAAGGAAGGACTTTGAACTCATCAAATTTAAGCTTGCTCACCTACTCTCATCAAAGAAAGCTAATAAAATCACCTATCTATCATGAAAAAAGTGCCCTCACAAAAAGAGATAGTCCACATACTCAATTCAAAAGATTGAATATAAATTAAGGACTTCATATCAAGAACAACTCTCACACTCACAAATAAAATACACATGTATGCACAAAGAACCTTAGGCTTGCCCATTATGTACATCTCCACTAATTAAGTTTGTTTGAATAGAATCAAATAGGACTTTAACGGGTTGTAATGTATGCTAGGGGACGGGTATGAAAACTATATAATAGTCACTTCCATAAGCACTCTGCACTTTAAGACTTTATCACCCATTATTTTGCTACCTTTATTTTCAGCCCTCTCTTCAACAATTAGTTCACAAGTAATTCTCATCATCTCAAGAATGCTTCAATCTTTTTTTTTCTTTTTAATGTTTTTTATTTTTAATAGGTTTTGCACTAGCCACCCTCAACTCAAGGCTTTGAGGCTCAAGTGAGGTACACAATATCCTTGGTAGGACCAGGGCCAATGTTTTAAGCATACTTCTGAATTAGCCACCGTCAACTTATGTTTTTAAGCTTGGTTGAGGTGCACAATATCCACAGGGGAACAAGGCCAAAACAGAGTTTTCATACTTTTCTTCATTCTTCACACATCAAGCATTTTCACCCTTTTTTTCACTTTTACCAATGTTTTCAACTTTTCTTCTCAACATAGTGCGTTAAGGAGTTATTTTTGGATCAAATAGAATTATGGTATCAATAAAAAGGGATTCGGCTCGTCCATGTGGTTTACAAGAAAAATATAGGCTAAAAGTCTCAAAAGGGTTAACTAGTGATATAATATCTGAAAAAGCTAAAATTTACTAGACAAATCAAAGAAAGTCTATTTTCATCTCTTAAACAAGGAAACACTTCTTATTTCGCTTCAATAACATGCAGGGCATGTTCTAGACTAAGATGCAAAACATGGAATAAACAAAATCTCACCACACATGACACAAGTATCAATCAAGATGGATCAATTACACTTCTAAGAGAGACGGGATCATAACAAACTACAAAAGAAAATAAGCTATATACAAAGTAACAACCATGAACTTAGGTGTCAAAGAGTCTGCAATTTCCTTATCAATCAAGCAATCACAAGAAAGTACGACTAAAAATTTAAGCCTAAATAGAAGTATCACACCACTCAAATGGGTCTTTTCTTTTCTCTCAAAAAAATATATAAAAAACTTATTCCTAGAAAAAATAAAAAGACACTCTGTTCAAAGGGACTATCCTTAGGAAAAGAACCGAAAACAAAAGCCAAGGAACCCATCCTAAAAAAAGAAAAGACTCAATAAAATAGTAAAAACAAAGAATTCATTCCTTCACCCCACACTTAAAAATATGCTATGTCCCCAAAGCATCAAACAAAATTTAAAACAAGGGTTAGAAAAAATCCCTGAGGCCTTTAGGACTAGCTAGTAGAATGTTCTCTCTATTTTCATCAAGTGGCGTCACCCCACACTTAAGCTCAAACATGCTCCTTTGCTTAATTATTTTTTTGGGTACTCAGACATTCCCTAATCTGCAGAACAAACAAACCAAAAGAAAAAAAAGTGACACTAATAAAATAAAAATAAAATAAAATAAGAAGTTATACTACGAATTGGGTTGCCCCCCAATAAGTGCTTATTTTAACGTCGCGACACTACGCTGACACCATAGTTACTTGGTACCATCTCCTTTACCCTCTCTGATTGGATTATTGTGTATCCTTAGATTTGCCATTTTTCCCAAAGCCTTTCTTAGTTCAGGATCGTAGAGGGTCAAGGGTTCGCCTCGACTCTGTGTACTTGGCATACATTAGATTTGAAACCTGAAGAAAACAAAAACAAACAAAAAATGTAAAATTGGGAAATACTTATTTGATACGCTCAAATTAAACCTTCCTAAAGAAGTATAAGTGATCGTTATCAAGTAAAGAACCCAATTCGGAGGTTGAGGTTGATCCCACGAGGAATATGGTATAGACTTAAGTTCAGCTTTTGTGACACTGGAAAAAATCTTTCCAAGAACACCTTATTTAATTGGTCCTATATATAGTTTGAGTTATAAGGGAGCTTAGTAAACCACACAGCAGCATCGCCGGTCAATGAATGAGGGAATACTCTCAATCCAATGACATCCATGGCCAAGTTTGATCGACCCACAAAACTTTTGCAAACACTCCTAAGCTTAGCTACGTGAGCATGTGGATCTTTAGATGCCAAACCAGCAAACAAACCCCTCGCTGTAAGCATCTGCATCAAACTGTTGGTCACCACAAATATATGCTCCGGAGGTAGAGTGGGTAGAACGAGAAGTCCGTCAGATTCAGCAGCATTAAAGTTGACCCTATAGTTATCACACAGTCTTGGTCATGGTTGATCTTGTACCCTCAATGCATCTCTCAGTATATTCTCAGATTGAACCTGATTATTCTCATCACCAACACTCGGAGGCTGCAACCCAACTCCATGACCTAAATTTCCTCTGATAGGATTGACTGTGACTCCTTGGTTATTCATTTTATGCAAAGTTCTGTTCAATTTTGGACCGTAAGGAGTAAGTGGTTCACCTTGGCTCACTGTACTTGGCATACTCTAGAGTAGGAGCCTGAGAGAAACAAAAACTAAAGAAAAAGTAAAATTAGGAAATATTTTACTAAAGTTCAATAATGTAGTTAAACTTAATCTAAAAGCCTTATTCCCCGACAGCGATGCTAAAATTTGATACGCTCAAATTACAGCTCCCTAAAGAAGTATAAGCGATCGTTATCAAGTAAAGAACACAACTTGTAGGTTGGGGTCGATCCCACGAGGAATATGGTTTAGACTTAAATTTACCTTGCGATTATAATCGTTTAGTAAACGTATTTCCGAGACAAATAAGTAAAGGGGGGGGATTTATTAAACAAATACTTGATTGTAATTAATTAACAAGTGAGCAGGATTCAAACTTTGTTGTTATCATTGAGAGAAAATTACTAGGATAACCGCGTTAAATTCACTTTCTCTTTTGTTTTTGTTTCTCTCAGGCTCCTACTCTAGTGTATGCCAAGTACACGGAGGCAAGGTGAACCACTTACTCCTTATGATCCAGAATTGAACAGACCTTTGTGATTAATGAATAACCAAGGAGTCCCAGTCAATCCTATTGGAGGAAATTTAGGTGATGGAGTTGGGTTGCAGCCTCTAAGGGTTATTGATGAGAATAATCAGGTTCAAGCTGAGAATCTATTGAGAGATGCAGTGAGGGTACAGGATCCACCAAGACCAAGACTGCGTGATAATTATAGGGTCAACTTTAATGTTGTTCAATGTGACGGACCTCTTGTTCTACCCACTCTACCTTCGGGGAATACATATGTGGTGACCAGCAGTTTGATGCATATGCTTACAGCGAGGGATTTGTTTGTTGGTTTAGCATCGAAGGATCCACATGCTCACGTAGCCAAGCTGAGGAGTGTTTGCAAAAGTTGTGTGGGTCGACCAGACTTGGACATAGATGTCATTGGATTGAGAATATTCCCTCTATTATTGATCGGCGATGCTTCTATATTGTTTACTGAGCTCCCTTATAACTCAATCTATACATGGAACCAATTAACTGAGCTGTTCTTGGCAAGATTCTTTCCAGTGTCAAAGAAGCTGAACCACAATGATATACTCAACAATTTTGTAGCACTACCAGGAGAGTCTATGAGTAGTTCCTATGACAGGTTCATTGGTTTCATAAAAGGTGTCGCGAATCACCGCATTCATGATGAATCGCTGAAGGAATACTTCTATCGAGGTCAGGATGAAAATAGTAAGATTGTGGTCGATACCATCGTTGGAGGTTCATATGGTGAGTGCACTTTTGAGTAGATCGATGAGAAACTGGAGAAAATTTCGCAAAATAATAAAGCTTGGAGCACTTGAAAGTCAGATACTAGGAGAAACACGTTTGCAGTCCAAGCTGCAACAAATCAATCTACTGACGATATTCGCGAGGAAATGGCTCAGATGAGAACAGAACTGGGGTTTGTCCTAAAGTATATAAGCAGAAGTGCAGAAAAGGTAAATGCGATCAATTACTTGACCAAGACTCCATCACCACTAGAGGAGGAATATTACTACGAGGAGGATGCTTATTTGGTGAATGATCAGACGGGGGGGTGTTCGAGCCAATGCGCAAGGTTCGAACTTGGAAACAAGGTCAGAACTATGACAACTACAACCGAGAAGGTCAATAAGTCCGAGATGGGAACTACAATCGCTATAACAACTATAATCAGAACAACTATGGCAACAGAAACAATCGGGTTAGACCTTATGTTCCTCCTCAAAATTAGGAATCTGGTAATAGGGAACTTGGGGGTAATATGTCACGTTGAGGATATGATGTAGAAGATGATGAAGAGGTTTGATTTGACTGATGAGAATGTGATGGAGATGTGAAATGACTTGTCTAGTATTGGTCAAAAAGTTGACGCCCACGCAGTGTCAATCAAGCATCTTGAGCAGCAGATGACTCAGTTGTCCACTATAGTAAACCCAAGTCAACCTGGCACACTTCCTAGCAACACCCATCCAAAATCCAAAGAATAATGGGCATTGTATGGCAGTCACTACTCGAGGAGGTGAGTAGACCATTAATCCATCTATGTTGTCTGGGGTTGAAGTTGAGGTTAGTAAAGATGATGATGTGATTGAGGTAAATGAAGAGCCCGAGAATGCAACAGAGAAGGAAGTGGAGATAACCCAAAAAGTTGTTCCCATGCCTAGACCTCCACCTCCCTTCCCACAGAGATTAGTAAAGAAGAATGAAGAAGGTAAATACCACAAGTTTAATAATATGTTGAAGCATCTTTCCATCAATGTGTCGTTGATAGAAGTTTTGGAGAAAATGCCTGGGTATGCGAAGTTTATGAAGGACTTGGTAACTAAAAAGCGGCCTATGAGTTTTGAAGATGATGATAAGTTGCAACATTGTAGCGCTATAGCTACAAGGTCCCTTGTGCAGAAGAAGGAGGATCCTGGCACTTTCACTATTCCTTGTACCATTGGGTTGTTATATTTTGCAAAGGCGTTGTGCGATTTGGGTGCTAGTATCAATCTGATGCCATTGGCTATTTACAAAAAGTTGTGTTTGAGTGATCCAAAACCGATAGCGATTAGATTGCTTATGGCCGATAGAACTATCAAGAATCCCATTGATGTGCTCCAAGATGTACTAGTGAAAGTGGAATCTTTTATCTTTCTGGCGGATTTTGTGATACTTGATTGTGAGGTTAATTTTGAGGTTCCCATTATCCTTGGGAGACCATTCCTAGCCACTGGGCGTGCCTTGGTTGATATGGAAAAAGGACAGATGAAGTTTTGATTGAACAATAAAGAGGCAACTTTCAATATCTCTAGGTCCATGAAGCAGAGTTGTGAGCTCAAATCGGTATCTATGCTGACAAATATTGTAGAGAGTGGTTCTGAGGTGCCCTTGAAGAAAGGCTGGGTGTTGATGCGCTAGCAGTGGTAATGATGAACTTTGATGGTGATGGGGTTGAAGACTATGATAAATTGGTTGCTGCACTTGATAGGTTTGAATTCCGTTCAAAACCAAAGAGATTGGAGTTAGACATGAAGAATAGCGATTCTCCACCTGCTAGACCATCTGTTGAGGAGGCGGCAAAATTGGAGCTTAAGGCTCTACCATCACATTTGAGGTATGTATTGTTGGGGAGAGATGGTACTTTACCGGTCATTATTGCGGTAGGTTTGAATGTGGCACAAGTTGAGTCATTGGTTTCCGTGTTGAAGAGGTTCAAGAGAGCCATTGGGTGGACTATCGCAGACATTATTGGGATTCCTCCTGCTATTTGTTCTCATAAAATTCAACTCATTCCGAATCACAAGCCTAGTATTAGCACTAGAGAAGACTAAATCCGCCTATGCAAGAGGTAGTTAGGAAAATGCTCCAGGTATCACAAAAGTGATGCTCAATTTGCTTAAGAAAACATCGCCGAAGCGGCCAGAAGGTGACTTAAGCGGGAATCGCAAAAACGAAGCACTTCTCATAAGTGAACACTGCTTAAGCGAAGGCTTATTCGCAAAAGTGAATAGTTGCCCCCTTAAACATGAATAACAAATTATTGATTTCAAAATTTTGCATGGAATTTCAACTACCATCGGTGTAAAATTAACAACAAACAAACAAGAAACCAATAAACTCAATCATTTCGGCATAAAAAGTTTCAAAAATCATTTCAGAGTTCATTTAGGAATTTCATAAAACACGAGGTGCTAAAACTAATTTCAACGATTAGAGCATGAAATGGGTACTCAAGACTTCCCAAATACTTCTAATCAGCCCAAACACATATATTTAACAATTTAGACAATGAATTCTGCCAACATAATAGCAATTGTAACCCTCGGGATTGAGAAGTTACTACCAAATAACTACCCCAAACTTTCAACAAAGTGATTGATAATAACAAAAAATATTACCACTTCAAGAGAGTAAGAGTGAGAGAAACATACCTGATTGTGATTGCATAATAAAGACCCAGAGGTTGGAATCGGTTTGGAACAAGTTAAAAGGGAGAATGAGAAGTTGGACCTTTTATTTGGAGTTGTTTGTCCATTTCAATTCCGGCTATTTTCCTTATGAACTTCTTACCTTTACTTAAGTGAAGTTTGGTCGCTTTTGTGACCTCTGAGGAAATGCGGGTTTCTCTTAAGAGAGCACCTCTTCGCTTAAGTGAAATTTGCTTTAGAGAGAGGGTGCCGCTTTTGCGGACTTTGCTTAAGTGAACTAATGTTCGCTTTTGTGGCTCACGAGGCCATTTTTTCAAGTTTCTCACAGTATGATTGGGCAAGATCAGGGGTACATTGGGTGATTCTCCCAATCTCATTGGGCAAGCTTGGGCACCCAAAATGCCTCCCAAGTCATTTTCCAATGGGGTTTTGACCTCAAACATCATTTTCTTTAAGACTCATGCCTCCAAACCTATTCTAATTAACTCCAACACTCCAAAATCATGAGGATTAATCAAAAACACAAATTAAACCTAATTTAATAAGTAAAAACTTAGAATTAAACAAAGCTAGATACCAATGGGATGCCTTCCATCACGTGCACAATTAACGTAACGGCGCGACATCGGGTACATCACCCTTTGTGTTTCCACTTCGAGGAAATGAACCTTCTTCCCAACTTGAGATCAATTTTATTCTGAAGAGCTTGGGGAGTGCAAAAGAGCATCAAATGTTTCATCTGATCTCTCCACTTTGAAGATTTGAACCTCTTACACAATTTCGAATCATAGTTCCGTTTTGGATCGTTGGTCAAGAGGAAAAGAATCACTAGGCCACGTGAGCATTGAAATTCATAATTCTTGGCCTTCAGGTGAGTGAAACTCTCATCTTCACATGTAGTAAAGTTTCCAAATATGATCTTATTTTGCTTTTTCTTGCAACTCTAGTATCATGCTACTTATTTCGGCTTCTTCGATTGTTATTGATTTGGGTTGGTTGCATAAGCTCAAGATATCTTTTATATCCACCTTTACCTCCTCGCTTTGTTCACTTTCAAGTTGTTCAACTTCGAGGAGGAATTGGTTTATCTCATCATACCAAGATAAGTGCAACTATTGAGACTTTTCTTCGCTCTTTTCTTCCAATGGATGATAAGGATTTTCCATCCTCATGGTTTATCTCACCTTTTCCCAAAGAGAATCTATCCACCTCTCAAAGCAAACTAACGGATAGCATCGAGCCTTGTACAGTTTGTATAGAACTTTTATGTCATGACCCGGGGCTCCCTCCTAGGAGTAACAAGGCATACTTGACCCTAAAGGGGTCACGTACAATCCCTTAGCATCATCATAACATAAAGACATAGAATAATTGCGGAAAATTTGAAAGTTTTACAATAGAAGTCAACTTCTTCTTCATAGATGAAAGTGGGAATCTAGACTTGTCTCAATCACCATCTAGTACATAAAGAATACAAATAGGGTCAAAAGCCCTTTACATCAATATAGTCCCAAAAGTGGAAAGTACATAAAAGGCTAGAAAATGGAAACATCTTGTCCTTGAACTTTTGGACTCACCAAACATAGGGAATAGTCAACCCAAGCTTAGGGAATAGTCAACCCAAGCTTCACTTGAAGAAAATGATATGTCTCAATGGTCGGAACCTACACTCATAGAATGTAGAAAATATGGGTTAGCACAATTAATTGTACTAAGTATGGAAGCCATGCAAAAAATCCTTAAAACATAAATAAAAGGGACATTGAGTTGAAATCATGCCTTTATTAAGTTTGAAAGCCATTATGCACATTTATGAAGAAACATAAGTCAAACCAACATATAAGCAACCAAAAGCCATACTAGTGCTCTGCAAAGGTAAGATCCCATAACCCTATCAAATGCTAAGTATCACATTTAGGCCACCAAAAACATACATATCTTACTTTACCATTATCATTGCCAACATACATAAGTAAGGAGTCATTCATGTTCATAACTTGTAACAAGAGAAGCCAATCTTATCATTCATACATACCATACTTACATAATCCATATGTCTTCATAACATAAGAGGACCTCACCACAACCCCACTTAAAGTATACTTGTGCAAAGCATAAGTGAAGTCCCATACCCCCACTCATACTAACTAGTACCTCTTAAGAAGTCATAATTAAAGTCCGTGTTCTTTCCATAATTCATATTCATATCATATAGGGAAGATTAGCATTAACCGACATAGACCATGTGAGCTACATGGAATCCAGTGTTCTATCCCCACACCGGAAAGAGGTGTCCTACTTGCCTAAGGTAGATCTTTCAAAATAGCTTTTAGTTGGATCCACTATCTATGACCTATGTGGGCACATAGTTATGGGATAAGGAGATTGCTCCTAGAAACCTTCACTACTAACGTGGAGGTTTCCAACTCATGAGATAACCATATTGGGAACCCAACTACTAGACTGAAGGAACCCATTTCATTCTCATATTCTCTCGATACTAAGCATAATTCCCTTTAAGAGTTATGTTAAGTCTTTACTTACATTCATATTCACAAGAGAATGCATTAGGCATTCAAGACAACATAATATCATAAGAGCCCAAAGATTCATTTGGCGAGAATGTCCTTTCACCCCTTGAACCATTAACATGTGAGTAACCCTTTCACATTTTACCAATAATGTATCTATGTGCATGACCTTTCAATCAACACAACAAGCTTTTCATAACATACATACATACTTCATGCATAATAAAGTGTAAGGGTATAGGGAAGAATGATCTTACATCATTGCCACAATTACACAAGTCATATGATCATCACTACCTAAGTAAATCATGAACTCAAATGAAATATTCATCTACATATATAAACCCTAGTTAGTGCCCTCCAAGCCTAGGAATCAAGATCAACCCTAACTTCTAGAATTACAAACACTATATAGGGGAATTACATAATTCAACAACTTAATAAACATAAATATAATCAATTATCATGCTTACATGATCAATCAAGTCACATCTTAGTTCACAATTTAGGAAGAAAGGGAAATCATGGGTCCAAGAGAGATTGTGATCAAAATCCATCAATATTACAATAATCTAACCATAAACCATCATAATTAATCATAATAGATCATAATTGAACAACAAAAATCGTTTTGGAAGAAGACACATGACTAGAATAAAAACCCGAGGTTTTGGAAGTCTTGAAACACATTTTGAAGGGACTTCTTGGGGGATAGCTACCCAAGAATGAAAAGCATCCATACCTTAGGGAGATCTCCACACGAAATTGAGGGAGAAAGGTTGGTTCTTGAACCCTTATCTTGAGTTTTGACTTTGTTCTTCAATGGAGTCCTAGAGAGAGAATTATTTTGAGAAAGGTAGTTTCTAGTTGAGTGTTGTGATTTATGAGGTGTTGAGTTTAATGGCTTAGATATACCTATATAGGTCTATAATAACCAATAGGAACCGTACCTACTCTTAATTAATTAAAATAGAACTTATCTAATTTAGTTCACCCTAAGCCGAACTGCCTCAGCTTTTGCAGACCCTAATGACGATTGCTCATCCACGGACCGTGGATGGGACAACGGCCCGTCCTGCAGTGGCGTGGTTTGGGTCAGAGAGGGGGTAGACCAAGGCAATGGTGAGGATACTAAGTCTCAACCCACGACACCCACCTACGGTTCGTAGGTTGGGTGACGCCACTGCATTGTCGTGGTTTGTACACCTTAGGGAAAAACCAAGTGTTGACTCATAACCCCCACCTACGAGGCGTGAGTCAGCCCACGACTCGTAGGTTTCTCTCTCGTGGATTAGGCTTTTTTTGACAGTTGTTTTAGCAACCCTTGACCCTCATCAATGACTCTTAGCCTGACGTTAACCCTTTTTAGGACACTAGACTAGATGATAGGCTTTAGCTTACGTTATTAAATTTCTGAGCTGTTACATTATCCCCCCCCTTGGGAACATTAGTCCCCGAATGATGATCTAGACACCAAACTAAGTTGGTAACTCTAGACTAACAGCCAATTATGCATGAAATGTCAAAAATGTGCAAAACTTACATATGCACTATTCACCTTATGCACTATTCAAAATGAGGTAACTTCGACTCCATTTCACAAGACAAAGTCAATGCAACTCAAGGAGGTAGGAACTACCTCTACCAATTCAATATGCACAAAATTCATCAATTCACATAAAAATGGGAGGAACTACCTTCCCCAACTCACATAAGCTCAATACATCAATATGGAGCCAATAAGCCTTTCACCAAAACATAACTAAGCATGTCCATTAATTCAACTCATGAAGTTAAAATGCAATTATCATACCAAAGAGCAAATTAACATGAGAGATATATAAATCATGAAAGCTCAACATATGCTAAACATGAATTCTCACAAGGACATGCACAACATAAGGAAATGATGGACAACTCATACAATACACATTACTCCCAAAACACTTAAAATTCAAGAGCAATTACTTACCTCAAGTTTGAATAGGAGTAGAAGGAAAAAGATAAGGGTAACGGGACTTCATATCAGCCTCGGCCTCCCATATAGCACCCTTAACTAAGTGATTCCTCCATAAAACTTTAATGGTGGCTACTTCCTTATTTCTCAACATCTTCATTTGCCGGTCAAAAATCTCAACCGGGACTTCTTCATAAAAAAGGTTCTCATCAACTCCTAAACCCTCTAAAGGAAGGATGGATACCGGATCACCAATGCACTTCTTGAGCACGGAAACATAAAACACCGGGTGAACCGGTGCCAACTCATTTGGCAAGTCTAATTCATATGAAACTTTCCCAACACGTTTCAAGACTTGATATGGGCCCACATACCGGGGACTAAGCTTCCCCTTTATACCAAACCTCCTCACACCCTTCATAGGTGAGATTGTCAAGTAGACCCAATCACCAATTTCAAACTCTAGATCCCTCCTTTTATTATCGACATAAGACTTTTGCCGACTATGGTCTGTCTTCAACCTATCTCTAATAAGTCAAAAAATTTCAATAGCATCATAAACTAGTTCGGGACAAATTAGAGAAAATTCACCTACCTCAAACCACCCAACCAGAGATCTACACCTTCTGCCTTAAAGTGCTTCAAATGGAGCCATGGCAATGCTAGAGTGGTAACCATTGTTGTAGGCCAACTAAATCAATGGGAGATGGTCATCACAACTACCCTTGAAATCAATCACACACGATCTCAAAATGTCCTCTAAGGTTTGAATGGTCCTTTCCGCTTGACCATCCATTTGATGGTGAAAAGCGGTACTAAGTTTAACATTGGTACCAAGCCCCTTTTGGAATGCCTTCCAAAAGTGTGAAGTAAATTGGGCACCCCAATCAAATATGATAGATAAGGGAACCCCATGCAACTTCACTATCTCATTAATGTGCAACTTGGCATAGTCTTCCGCCGAAAATGAAATCTTGATCGGAATAAAGTGGGTTGATTTAGTCATCCTATCAACAATGACCCAAATAGAATCATGTTGCCTTCGAGTACGAGGCAAACCCACAACAAAGTCCATATTCACATCCTCCATTTCCAAGTGGGAATTTCTATATATTGGGACAAACCTCCAGGTTTTTGGTGTTCGGCCTTGACTTGTTGACAATTCGGACATTTGGCTACAAAACCCGCTATATCATTTTTCAAGCCATTCCACCAATAGACTTCCTGTAGATCACGGTACATCTTGGTGGCTCCCGGATGAATATAATACCGCGAACCATAAGCCTCTTCTAAAATTTTCTCCCTTAAGCCATCAACATCCAGAACACATAATCTACCTTGGTACCTAAGCACCCATCCCCCCTTGGGACAAAGCCTCTACCGACTTGTTGAGAATCGACTCTTTCAACTCCATCAATATAGGGTCAAGGTGTTACTTATACTTCACATCAACTACAAAGAATAATTCAGAACTATGATGGACCGTAACCCCACCCTTGGTGGAATCCACTAGTTGAACACCCAAACGGGCCAACCTATGCACATCACGAACCAATTCCTTCTTCTCATCTTCTACATAAGCCACACTATCCATGGACAATCAACTTAGGGCATCCGCAACTACATTAGCTTTGTCGGAGTGGTAAAGGACACTCATGTCATAATCTTTCAAAAGATCTAACCACTTTCTTTGTTGGAGATTCAAGTCTTTTTGGGTAAACACATATTTAAGACTATTGTGATCGGTGAAGACATCTACATGGACCCCATATAAGTAGTCTCTCCATATTTTCAAGGCAAACACCACTGCTGCTAATTCGAGATCATGAGTCGGATAATTATTTTTGTGTACCTTGAGTTGCCTGGAAGCATAGGCAATCACTTTAGCCCGTTGCGAAAGGACACATCCCAAACCCACTCGAGAAGCGTCACAATACACTACAAACCCATCGGTACCCTTCGGTAAGGTCAACACCAGAGCGGAAGTGAGTCTATCCTTTAATATTTGGTAGCTCTTCTCACAAGCTTCCGACCACACGAACTAAACTTTATTTTGGGTTAAAGCCGTCAACGGAGAAGCAATGGAGGAAAAACCCTCAACAAACCTCATATAATAGTTGGCTAAACCCAAAAAGCTTTTAACGTCATTAGGAGTTAGAAGTCTAGTCCAACCCTTGAGCGCATCCGTATTCTTAGGGTCAACCTCAATACCCATACCCCACACAATGTGACCAAGAAAATCAACCGATCATAGCCAAAACTCAAACTTGCTAAACTTAGCATATATTGGTGGTCCTTAAGGATTTGCAATACTATCCTCAAATGTTTCATATGATCTCCCTCACACTTTGAGTAGACCAAAATATCGTTAATAAAAACAACCACAAATAAATCAAGATATTGCCTAAATACCCTATTCATTCGATCCATGAATCCGCCAGGGCATTTTTTAGACCAAAAGATATAACTAGGAATTCATAGCGACTATATCTTGTTTGGAAGGATATTTGGGAATGTTAACCCCTCTCACCCTTAGTTGGTGATAGCCCGAACTTATATCAATCTTCAAAAAATAACTCGCCCCTTGGAGTTGGTCAAACAAATCATCAATTCTAGGGAGAAGGTACCTATTCTTTATAGTGGCCTTATTCAATTGGTGGAAATCAATACACATCCTAAGGGACCCATCTTTCTTCTTTACGAACAATATCGGAGCACCACATGGAGATATTCTTGGTTGAATAAAACCTTTATCTAGCAAATCCTAGAGTTGTGCGTTTAATTCTTTTAACTTGGCCCGAGCCATTCGGTAAGGGGAATAGATATGGGTTGAGTATCCAGTAAAAGATCAATGCCGAAGTCTATTTCCCGTTCGGGAGGAATTCTGATAAAGTCATCGGGAAAGACATCCCAAAATTCCCTTACTACTTGGACCGACTCTAATGAAGGAGTCTCGGATTCAATATCCATGACTCCTTTGAGATCATTTTTCAAGATTTTAAATATGAAATGAAATGAAACGACCTCTAGGAATAGAGTTTCCCCCCTTCCATTCTAAAATGGGCTCATTTGGAAATTGAAACTTAACCACCCGGTTTCTACTATCAATGGACGCAAAACAAGCATACAACCAATCAATCCCCAAGATGACATCAAAGTCCAACATATATAATTTTACTAAATCAACCAAAGTGACTTTATGAGACAATGAAATGGGACAACTCCTATTAATTATTTTAGCTACAACCGAGTCACCCACCGGGGTAGACACCGAAAATGGTTCCTCTAATTTTTCGGGGAGTACATCAAATTTCTTAGCCACAAAAGGTGTAACAAATGATAAAGTGGCACCGGTGTCTAATAATGCACAAACATCAATGGAAAATACTTGCAACATACCGGTAACAATGTCCGACAATCCTCTTGATCGCTTCGGGATTGGAGAGCATAGAAGCGATTCTTCTTAGGAGCATCGAAATTCGAACCACTAGAAGGAACTTGCTTCCCCTCTCTTCCTTGAGCCCTTAGCATGGGACAATCCCTCTTCATGTGACCACTCTTTCCACAACTAAAACACCCATCCATGCCAACAAGGCACTCGTCATCATGTTTTTTGCCACACTTTGGACAAGTAGGTCTATCAACATAATAACCACCACCACTACCAACTTGCGGCTTAGGGGTAGACACCCTTTCTTTCTTTGACCTTAGGAGTTCTAGAGGAGCCTTGGTTGGAGAACCTTCTCTTAAACCTTGGTTTTCCTTGAACCTCAAATTTACCCTTGGAAGAATTTCCATCATCGGTCCTTGGCCTCTTCACTTCTGTACTCACTTGCTTGAGCGTTTGTTCCTCTATTTTTTCGGCATGAACCATTAGACATGAAATGTTCATACTTGGAATGAGCATTACGGAACGACATTCGTTTACCAACAAGTCAAATATCCCCATAACAAATTTTTTCATCTTGGCTCTAGAGTCTGCCACTAAGGTTGGAGCTTACTTAGACAATTAGGTGAACTTCAGGCTATATTCCTTCACACTCATACCTCCTTGGAGAAGGTTGATGAATTATTGCATCATTATCTCCCTCAACTCTAGGGGGAAAAACCAATTAAGGAAGGCCGACTTGAACAATCCCCAATCAATCAGGCCCGCTCTCATGGGTCTCTCATCATTCCATTGCTCATACCATACTTGAGCCACATCTTTCAATTTGTAGGTGGCTAGTTCTGCCTTCTCTTTTGGAGACACACCCATAGCATCAAGCACCTTAAACACTTCATCAATAAACCCTTGTGGGTCTTCATCCACTTTGGAGCCACAGAATGTACGGGGATTCATTCTTGTGAAATCTCTAATCCTTGAAGCGGTTGTACTTGCACTAGGATTCTCATGAGCTCTAGCATCCCTAGTGACTTGAGTCGTCAAAACATGAGTCAATGTTTGGAGAGCCGACCTTATCTCCACATTAGTCGTTGCCCCTCTTCATTAGGAGTTTGAGGAGCTCCCTCATTGACATTCTCCTCTTGCATCCTCCATGAATTTCCTCTTCTTGTATTCATTACCTAAAATCACAAGAGAAGGGTTAAGAAAGGACTTCATAGAGTTAGGACTCCAAGCACAACTAAAGAGTAATGAAAGAAGTGAAAGTTCCTAAACATCTTATAGCCTCTCATTCATAAGTGTGGTGCGCTTCACATTCCTGAACAAGACTCTACTAAAGGTGGTTCATGAGACATCAATCTAAGTATTATCCCAAAACCTTATGCTTTGATACCAAGTTTGTCACGACACAGGGGTACCCCCTAGGAGTAACATGGCGTACTTGACCCTGAAGGGGTCTCGTACAAGCACTTAGCATCATCATAACTTAAATGAATAGAATAATTGTGGAAATTTTAAAACTTTTACAATGGAAGTCAACTTCTACTTCATAGATGAAAGTAGGAATCTAGACTTGTCTCAATCATCATCTAGTACATAATGAGTTCAAATAGGGTCAAAAGCCATTTACATCAATATATTCTGAAAAGTGGAAAGTACATAAAAATCTAGAAAATGGAAATATCTTTACCTCGAACTTGAGGACTCACCAAGCCTAGGGAACAGTCAACCCAAGCTTCACTTGAAGAAAATGATATGTCTCAGTGGCTAGAACTTACACTCATAGAATGTAGAAAATATGGGTAAGCACAATTAATTGTACTAAGTATGGAAGCCATGCACAAAATCCTTAAAACATGCATAAAAGGGACATTGAGTTGAAATCATGCCTTTATTAAGTTAGAAATCCATTATGCACATTTATGAAGAAACATAAGTCAAACCAACATATAAGCAACCCAAAGCCATACTAGTGCAATGCTAAGTATCACATTTAGGCCACCAATAACATACATATCTTAATTTACCTTTATCACAGCCAACATACATAAGTAAGGAGTCATTCATTTTCATAACTTGAAACACGAGAGGCCAACCTTATCATTCATACATACCATACTTACATAATCCATAAGTCTTCATAACATAAGAGGAGCTCACCACAACCCCTCTTAAAGTCTACTTGTGCAATGCATAATTGAAGTCCCATCCCCCCACTCATACTAACTAGTACCTCTTAAGAAGTCATAATTAAAGTCCATGTTCTTACCATAGTTCATATTCAAATCATATAGGGAAGATTAGCATTAACCGACATAGACCATGTGAGCTACATGGAAACCGGTGTTCTACCCCCACACCGGAAAGAGGTGTCCTACTTGCCTAAGGTAGAAATTTCGTAATAGCTTTTACGTGGATCCACTAGCTATGACCTATGTGGGCACATGGTTATGAAATAAAGATATTGCTCCTAGAAACCTTGATTACTAACATGGAGGTTTCCATCTCATGAGATAACCATATTGGGAACCCCAACTACTAGCGTGAAGGAATCCATCTCATACTCATATCCGCTCGGTGCTAAGGATAATTCCCTTTAAGATTTATGTTAAAGTCTTTACTTAGATTCATATTCACAAGAGAATGCACTAGGCATTCAAGAGAACATAATATCATAAGAACTCAAATATTCATTTGGTGAGAATGTCCTTTCACCTCTTGAACCATTAACATATGAGTAACCCTTTCACATCTTAACAATAGTGTATCTATGAGGATGACCTTTCAATCAACACAACAAGCTTTTCATAACATACATACATACTTCATGCGTAATCAAGTGTAAGGGTATACAGAAGAAGGATCTTACATCATTGCCACAATTACACAAGTCATAGGATCATCACTACCTAAGTAAATCATGAACTCATATGAAATATTCATCTACATATATAAACCCTAGTTAGTGCCCTCCAAGGCTAGGAATCAAGATCAACCCTAACTTCTAGAATTACAAACACTAGATAGGGGAATTACATGATTCAACAACTTAATAAACATAAACATAATCAATTATCATTCTTACATGATCAATCAAGTCACATCTTAGTTCACAGTTTAGGAAGAAAGGGAAATATGGGTCCAAGAATGATTTTTATCAAAATCCATCAATACTACAATAATTTAACCATAAACCATTATAATTAATCATAATAGATCATAATTGAACAAGAGAAATCATTTTGGAAGAAGACCCATGACTAGAATAAAAACCCTAGGTTTTGGAAGTCTTAAAACACACGTTAAAGGGACTTCTTGGGGGATAGCTAACCTAGAATGAAAAGTATACATACCTTAGGGAGATCTCCACACGAAATTGAGGGAGTCAGGTTGGTTCTTGGACCCCTAGCTTGAGCTTTGACTTTGTTCTTCAATGGAGTCCTAGAGAGAGAATTATCTTGAGATAGGTAATTTCTAGTTGAGTGTTATGAGTTATGAGGTGTTAAGTTGAGTTTAATGGCTTAGATATACTTGTATAAGTCTATAATAACCTATAGGAACCGTCCCTTCTCTTAATTAATTAAAATAAAACTTACCTAATTTAATTCACCCTAAGCCAAATTGCCTCAGCTTTTGCAGACCCTAACAACGATTGCCTATCCACAGACTGTGGATGGGACCACGGACCATCATGCAGTGGGTGTGGCTTGGGTCATAGAGGGGGGATAACAAGTCAATGGTGAGGAG
Source organism: Solanum microdontum (assembly GCA_036250385.1). Taxonomy (NCBI): domain Eukaryota; kingdom Viridiplantae; phylum Streptophyta; class Magnoliopsida; order Solanales; family Solanaceae; genus Solanum; species Solanum microdontum. The sequence goes on from JAJONQ010021722.1 coordinate 40,700, forward strand.
ACTCAGTCTCAGCCCACGACACCAACCTATGGTCTATAGCTTGGGTGACACCACGTACTGCATGGTCGTGGTTTGGGTCTGAGACTTGGAGATTCGGGAAGCTTAGGGAAAAACCAAGTGTTGAGTCACGACCCCCACCTACGGGGTGTGATTCAACCCACGAGTCATAGGTTTCCCTCTCCTGGATTATGCTTTTTTTGACAGCTTATTATGCATCTCCTTAGCCCCCATCAAGGACCCTTGCGGGGGGGGGGGGGGGGGGGGGGGGGGGGG
>JAJONQ010021724.1:0-49765 GCA_036250385.1 Solanum microdontum
CCCCCCCCCCCCCCCCCCCCCCCCCCCCCCCCCCCCCCCCCCCCCCCCCCCCCCCCCCCCCCCCCCCCCCCCCCCCCCCCCCCCCCCCCCGCCGGTGGAGTGGTGTAAGAAAAATAATTTTTTTGGGATAATTAATACTTTTAATCTTTAATTTTTAATTAATATTATTAGTTTATTATTTAATTTTTGTCAAGGTAAAATAATTTATCCATGTGAAATTTCATGTGTCAATGTTTTTGAAAATAAAAGAGAATGTATTACACACACCACTGAGGTGTGTTTCTCATACTAATAAGTGATAGTTTAGGCATGAAACTCACACTCCCAATTATTTAGTTATGAAACTCAAAAAAAGTATATAGTTTAGGTGTATTTTTTGATGCTTCATCTCTATTTAAAAAAAAAACATTTAGACCCATGTTATATAAAATTCTAATTATCTATAATAGGGAGTGAAACAAAGTAGGAACAACCACCACGATAGTCGATTTTGGCATAAAAATATATCAATCAATCCATGCCCATAATAAAATCAAAGTGTAGCATCTCAAGTTCTATCAAGTCTATATGGGTCTAATGACCAACAATCTCTACTATACAACCTCGGTAAAGCCACTTGGAAATAAAAGAGTCACCAACTAGGGCAGATATTGTTGGGTTTGAAAGAATCAAAGCGTCATGCAGAAGCTTACAGTTGCAAATATGTAACGACTTGTTCCCGTCTTTAAAGAAAAGTCAACAGGGGAAAATTTGGGGCTGGAAAAACTTTTTCGTAGTATTTGGATTTTCCCAACCTAGTCTAGATTTGGACGAAATCGGAGTCTTTGAGGTGAAGGGAAATGTGGTAACAACCGAGTGAATTATTAATGATTTTGATTACATGGGTAGTTAGATAACTCGTTAAGGAATTTGTACGACTTTACGAAATCAAATCGGGCGAGTAAAACTCTCAGAATCGATCTTAGCGTAAAGGGTATATTCTGAGCATCGTTGGTTAGAAGTGTGTTATGAAATGGGCATTTTGGAATTCTTTAATTAGCTCACTGTCTCGCGTAACCAGCTTTGGCACTGGGTTTTGCCGCTCTGGAGGGGTCCCTACAGTGGGGTGAAGGTCGCTGTGGTGGGCTCGAAACGAATTAAAGTCATTAATAAACCCCTAAACGACCTCATTATGCAATTTTTTACTTTTAGAGCTAAGGAACGAACCATTCTTGAGGCTAAAGATAGGATTTTTACGCCCAGAATCCATTTTTAGATACGTAGAACGTAATAGAATGGGTGAATATTGATGGGGGAGGGTTTTGTTATAGGTTCTATGGTGGAAATAACCCTAATTTGGATAATTGGTATTATGAGTTTGATCTAGGGTTCATAGAATTGTTAGTTATTCGGGTAATTAGTGGTTGTTTATTGATTCCAGTATTCTATTGATTGTTTATAGAGCAAGAACAAGCGGAATGAATTCGGAAAGGGAAGGATCAATTTTCTAATGGTTTCTAGCTTGTTTCGAGGTAGGTGATGGTTGTGATTCTATGATTGTGTGATGTATGTTTGTTCTTGCTTCATTATGATACGTGTTTATGTATGAATGTTGCAATGTTGATCACACTTGTTGTAAATGAGATAGATAAATGATGATTGCATGAAATCATGACGTAAATGTATGATCTTGATGATATACTTGTGATTGTGATTGTGGTGTGTTGAATGGATCGGTTGCCACGTTCGGGCATAACTAACTTGGATCGGTTGCCACGTTCCGGCATAACTATGGGATCGGTTGCCACATTCCAGAATAATTATGGGATCGGATACCACGTTCTGGTATGCTAACTGTTTGGGTTTGGGTTCCATGAGAGGACTAATGATTTGATATAAATGTGAAGTTGTTCGTTGTTCATAAATGTTGATAATATTGTATATGTTGATATATCTGCATGTGATTATAATGTTGTCTTGACTTGCCTATGTTGCACCTAGTGGGATAACCGTATGATCCTACCAGTACACTGTGGTTGTGTACTGATACTGCACTTGCTCTTATTTTTGTTGAGTATAGGGCATCTTGAAGCGGCTACTGACAGAACTCACTTAAGAGATCAGTGATCATTTGAATTCAAGGGTGAGTCAATTCTTTCGGGCTGCCATAGGTTCTCTTTTGTCTATGTCCACCATTTTCGAAATTAGACTATGTTCAAGTTAGTTCATTAGATTGGGGTTGCATCCCTTCTTGTTTAGACTTGGTTTATTGTTAGATGTTTTGGTACATACACTTTCAGGTTCTAGGTTATTTCTTCCGCATTGTTGGTTGTTAGATCTTTTGTTGAAGTTTATGGGATCAGTTTTAGCTATTATTTCTGCTTTCATATACTTATATGCCTTAGTTTTTAGATTAGTTGCTTGGTTTGGGTTGTAGTGGTGGTTCTCCCACCGGAGTGTTAGTGTGGGTGTCAATCACCATGGTCTGGGTCATGACAAAGTTGGTATCAGAGCCTAGGTTCGTTGATCTCAATGTACCAAAACGAGAATAGTAGAGTCTAGCGGAACAGTATGGGGACGCCTTTACGTTTCTTCCAGAGGCTATAGGACCTTAGGAAATCTCTATATTTTCTCTTGTGTCCTTTCGTGGTAGGACTGTATTCCAATTGGTATCTAACCTCTTTCACTCTTCTATCCGCAGATGGTTAATGTTTGATTCAATGGCATCAGGCCCGTAGCTCCCGTCAATGCTCCGGTTGAGGAATCTATAGCAAGAGGTCGCGGTCGAGGAAGAGGTAAAGGAACAGGTAGGAGTAGAGGTCGTGGAAGAGTAGTGCCTGTAGGAAATGGAGCTCCTGCTGAGAATGCTCGTATGAATGAGAACCCTCATGTGCATCATGAAGAGATTGAAGAGGAGAATGTTGAAGTTAAAGATGTTGAGTATGTGGGAAAAGAGGAATGGATGCAGGCTGGGATTACAGGTGTTCCTCATTTGGATCTAGTGTTCGCTCAATAGATTATGTCGTTCTTAAAGGGATTGATTGGTCCTGGAGTACTTCCTTCTACTCAAGCAGCTCAAGCTCCTACTAATCCTCATATTGCTAGCACTGCGCCCAAGGTGGGTGGGATGGAGGTAATGATGCTTTCTTCCGTCTTTTGTTGGGTTTTGGTATGACTGGTAATGAGCATGAAATGTTGACTAAGATTCTAAAGCTAAAGCCTCCTATGTTTCTTGGTGCGGATAATGAGGATGCTTATAAGTTCATTCTGGATTGCTATGAGAGGCTTTATAAACTGGGTATTGTTCATCAGCATGGGGTTGAGTTTGTGTCCTTCCAACTTCAAGGTGAGGCTAAGCAGTGGTGGAGAGCTTATATGGAATGCAGATCTTCTACTTTACCTCCACATACTTGGACCCAGTTTCATGTTCTATTTCTAGAGAAAAATGTGCCTAGGACTTTGAGGGATCGCAAGAAGGATGAGTTCATGGCTTTAGAGCAAGGTGGTATGATTGTGGCTGCTTATGAGGCCAAGTTTCATGCTTTGTCTAGATATGCTACTCAATTGGTGACTAATGAGGAAGAGAGAATTCGGCTATTTATTAGAGGATTAAATTCTAAGTTGAAAGTATTATCTGTTCATATGACTTCTGCACGGAGAAGCTTTAATGAGGTGACAGACTATGTTAAGAATGTGGATGGGGTGAGGCGAGACGGTCAAGCTAAGGAATGGGAAAAAAGGGCCAAGAACTCGGGTATCTTTCAAGGTTCTTATTCCAAGGGGTCCGGGAGGCCAACGCTTGCGGCCAAGCCAATTCAGTTTGATATGCCCACCTCTTCAGGTAGTTAATCGAAAACTCCATCTCATAATTTTCAGGATAGCTAGGGAGTTATGCCTTTGACGGGCGGCAGACCATCTTTTAATCGTACTTGTTACAACTGTGGGGAACCTGGGCATATGAGGAGAGATTGTCCCTACCCATATGTGTTAGATTCCATCCAGCACCAGTCTAGATCATTAGCGGGGAATGGTAATTATGGTAAAGGGCATCCATAAGGTGGGCAAAGAGGTAATCAGCGAGGCGGTAGAGGTAGAGGAAATGGTAATGAAGGCAAAGATAATGTGCGACCAGGCGGGGAAGTGGTTCGTCAAGATGATAGGGCTCAGTGTTATGCCTTTTCAGGCAAGAATGAGGCAGAAAGATCTGATGCGGTGATCACAGGTCCTATTCTTGTCTGTGACCGGATGGATAATGTGTTATTTGATCCGGGTTCTACTTATTCTTCTGTATCTGTGCAGTTTGCCTCAGAGTTTGATATGATTTGTGATATACTTGATGCCCTATCCATGTTTCTACCCTAGTTGGAGAGTCAGTCATAGTTACCCATGTCTATCATGCTTGCCCTATTTTGTTTATGGATTTTCAGACTTGGACTGATTTGGTGATTTTGGATATGACTGACTTTGACATAATCTTAGGTATGACTTGGTTGTCCCCCTATTATGATGTGCTTGATTGTAATACTAAGTTTGTAACTCTAGACACTACAACATTTTAGGCCTACAACCACCCTAGAAAAGTGTGGCCTAAACTATGAAAAAGTGTGTCCTTTGATAAAAGGCCACTTTTGGACTTTAAGCAACACTTTTCCAGGGGTGCCCAAAGGGAGCGTAACCTTAGAGTTTAGGCAACACTTTTGAAGTGTCGCCTTATCAGCTACACTTAAAAGCGTAGCCTAAAAGGCAAAAAGGCCACGCTTTCCAGTACCTCATATAGTAACATTTCTATCTCATACAACTACACTTTCAAGCGTGGCCTTTGCTTCCTTATTGCCCACAATTTTAAAGTGTTGCCTTTTCTATCTTATGTATGACAACACTTTGAAGTGTAGTCCTTTCCCGTCTGCATACAACAATTTACAATCCTTTGGCTACACTTTTAAGTGTGGTAATATTATTTAGGCTATAAAATATTTATATTCCACAATTTCTAATTAAAAAACACTAATATTGTTTTGCAATAAATAATCTCAAGCATTAAATTAGCTAATAAGTAATTCAAATATATATATTTGCAATAAACTTCAAAAGATACCATGTCTTGTGTACATACACATACTTATAAAGCAATATTCTAAATATGTTTACACAATAATTCAAAAGTTACTCTTACAATAGTTCAATATATTCTAGCAATGAATATATTTCACAAAATCAAATATAATGTATTCTAACTTATACAATAGTGACAGAAAAGCTATAATCCCTAGGATGGAAAATGCATAAACCTCTATACCCATTCTGCTGGATCTCCCGAATTCCCATTCAGCAGTTTGTGATTCTCTTCTTTGGACTTGCTATCCTTAGTCACTGGTAGCAACAAGGCACTAGTGCGATCAGGCAGTTCTGCAAGAAAGAATGGGGAAAGATGAGTTTGTGTGATGCCGAGAGAAGACTCCTTGAAAAGGTATTGCTCGACACATTATATTCTGTAAACTTCTTGTAAACATACAATCAATCAAAATAGAATTAAAACACCATTGTCCTCTCAGTCAACTACTATTAGTCGTTTTAAAAAAATTATATGATACTCGTCCAATAGGTAAACTAACCAGTTTATAGTGCTTAGGTAGAACAAATGCTAAAAACTTGTTTAAATTACCAGTCAAATTGCAGATTGCAGATTACAGTTCCAGATCTAGATTAATTCCAGATTGCAGCTTTAAGTTACACATTAAATAGTGTTAAAAAATCAGAAAACACTCAGATGGACTGTATTGGCATCTTTCTCGTGTTTTATTAGATGTAGTTAATGAAATTTCAGTCGTGTTAAATGTTCCACTGTCCTCAGGGGTTTTAGTTGGTATAAATTGTGTATGGAACTTGAAAGTGGAGCATAGTGTTACATGTTAAACAAAAATTTCTTAAGAAGCACAATATTTGCTTGCTTGTTGATAATTGTACTCCTTCCTTCTGATGCTAACTTTGCTATCCCTGTTATCACCTAAAACTTGTTGTGCTTTACTCATCTTGAGTAACATACACACAAAGAATTAAAGTGGCATTCAATCATCAAGAACATAAATATTCAATTAGATTGAGTGCAGACTAAGACAGATATGGAGATAGGATACATGATACTCACATGAGGTGTGACTGTAGTTGTTGTGGTTATAGTTTGTATTGATGTTCGGGCATGGAGAAATCCTTCACCAACGTTATGAGGGACATCATTTATGTTGATGAGAGTTGTTGTCTGGTTTCCAGTTGAGTAGTTCATCATGTTATCCCCAGCTTTATAGCATGTTTCACCAGATATGGTGGAGATAGTAACAGTGATTATTTGTCTTTCACGGACAGGCTTGACTGGGAATGCTAGGTTGTTGTTATGAAAATTATTAGTGTAAGGAAGCAATGAAAGAGGAGCTATGGCAGTAGAAAAAGAGACTGAGGGTGGTGTTTGGACCAAATTATTAATTTAATTATTGTTAGGTCCTTGCCTTGATCATTTGATCTCTCCATTGCTACATCTACTGCTTGTACTCCCTGTTTCTCACTTCCTTGTTCCATTTCCTTTCTCTTAACTTCATCAAATTGTTCAGCCGACAACATAAATGTTGTGATCGCGTTATCTTTTTCTTCCAGTTTAGACACAAGGTTCAGAAACTTTTTCTGTATTCATCACCCAGTTAACATTTAACAGTTGACAGAAATTACTAGTACTAAAAATATCACGACTCCTACGGTAACATGCATATCTTGCAGTACCATGAATCTCTCTACTTCCTCACTAATCAAACATAATTCAGCCCTACCTCTCCCTTTCCCCTTCACCCTAACTAGCTAGAAATAAAAACTCAGAGAACTATAGAGGGGAAATAGTGCATTTTTGATGGATTACATTAGAGACATCAGAAATGATTGAGTTGTGTATCTCAAATGTGAGTTACAGCATAATATGAAAATATGGAAGTGTGAGTTGCATCTAATTCCACATGCAAGGCAATAACATACATATAGGTTGATTAATTAGAATACCTCCATATTTTCCATGAAATCTGAATTGGCTATCATTAATTGTTTCTTGCACATTTCCTGCCACTTAAACAAAACATGAAGTATAATTACCAAAAGGGTTAAGTATTAATTTGTAAACCACTCAAATGGCAAACTTTTGGCTTTTGGAAATAAATACCATTGATGGAATAACTTTTCTTGAAGTTTCAATAGCTTTGGTTTCTTGTTGCGTCTTCTTCAATTCAAGCTCCTCAGTCTTTCTACTGAAATAAAAACACAGCCATAGATGTTTATATATCACCAATGTAAAAGCTTATAATTATAGTATGAAAATTCATTCTTGCATGAATTGGAAGAAGCAGTTGCATTTTCTTAGCAGGAAAGTGTGTCATATATACTAATGAAGACAAAGATATGAGATCATATTTAGCATAATAAACACATTTTTTGACCATTACCTGCATTCGATTTACACCACCAGTTTTAACAAAGAGAGGAACAAATCGATTTGCTCACAAATACAAGTATTGATTATTTTTTACTACGGTAGCAAAAGAACTAACTTGATGAATACAATGAGTCTCAAATAAGATCAAGATTACTGCACTTCTTCATAAACCAAATGAACAGACCCATTTTCTCACAAAAGGACCTGCTATCTCAAAGGTATTTAAACAATCAGAAGCTGCAACAAATTGACTCACACATGTTTCCTCAACTCATGATCAAATTGAAAGAAAAAAATTAGAAGCTAACACATATATAACACGATGCAAAGGGATTCGAAAAGAGAGTTAATGAAGCAACCACAACAGGGAAAGAACTCGATACATCATTCTGCATTTATTTGAAAAAAATTTAACAAACCTATGAAAACCAACTGTTAAAGAGAACTTAAAAGACATAGTAAACATAAAACAGAAAGTGGAACAGAAGAAATCTGGACAGAATTGATCCTCACCAGTATAAGATTTAAAATGAAAGAACTAGAGACACAAGATGAAATCTAAAACCTTGACGTCTTGATCCACTCATCCAACTTGAGGTGCACGAATGAAGAATGTAACGTCTAACATAAAACACTATCACAGAATCCCAACAAATAAGAATAATCTAAGACAAGCAGAGAAATTTGTCTCTTGATTTCGGAAAATGTTTCAATACAGTTCTTTAGTACAAGCCTATTGATATGTGAACTCTCAGAGCTGCCTGTAGTCTATAAGGAGGATCATGTGGCAGCATTAAAGCTTGAGAAGAGAAGGTAAGTGAACTCGTCTATACGTCCAATATTATTTTCTTGAAACGTCTGAATTTTGTTTTAGCGTTGTTAAATCATCTTCATATGATCTTGGACAATCCGCACCTCAAAAGTTAGCTTTTGCATTTGAATTAGGTCCCAAGTCCATTTTCGAAGAATATGTCAAGCTTGGGCTTAGTTTAATCTGTTATGCTAAGTTCTTCATTTGTTTTCACTGATAATCTTTTCCAAACTCCCATCGGATACCCCGAAGACTGCCTTGTTTTTGGAGAACAAGAAGAAAAATATAAAATTGCAACAAAACACACTACACTAACAAAACAATAATAATGACTTTGCCAATAAAGTTTCATGTCCTGTTACATTGCCTAAATCATCTAAACCCACACTTAAGTATCTATTGAAGTGATTCGACATTCATGTTCACATTATTCTGTTTCACTTTCATGCAGGCACAAGACTTGACAACACTCTCAATCACAAAAGGAACGCAAAAAGAAAGTAATAGACGAAGAGGATACTAAACCAGACGACGTTAGCTCTAATGAGGTACATTTCTCAGTTTTTGCTCCTATCAAACACTAAGATCAAGTACTTCAAAGCCAAGAATTGTATGTTGCAGGAGCCAATAAAGAGTAGACTTTCAACAGTCTTTAAGCTACTAGAGCCAGGAAGTAACAGTACTACTATTACTACTACAACTACTACAAGCACATCTTCAAGTACTTCAAAGCCAACTGAAAAACCTCAGAGTCCTCAGAGTTCTCCGAGAAGTACTGAATCTCATCATAATTCCACTATGAACATCAAGAATATACCTCCATTGCCAAATGCTAGAAGAAATCGAACTAATAAGTACAACAACAACAAGGCCGCGATGAACAGATTGAGTCGAGTCCAAAGGTCTCAATCAAGCAAAGATTTTTTGAGATCTTGATCATAAAAAATCAACTGATGAAGCTAAAATACGAGCTACACTCCCAAAAATTGTACAAAAAATACAAGCATATCAAAACCCTAAAGCTAAAATTTAGACTTTCAAAGATAGAATTTGTTTCCTGATAAACCCTTTTCCAACAAAATCCTATTTTCAGCGAGAACTGTGATGTAAATAGTGTCCTTCAGCGAGAATCTCTTTAGCTGTTGAGCTCTTCAATTCGGTCTGAAATCGTGTTCCTAGCTTCAGTTCTGTCTGAAATCGTGTTCTTAGCCAACAACCCCAAAGTTATTAGTTCCTTCTTATTCTCCTCTTCTAAACACAAAACAAAAAATCAATCAACAACAAGAAGACTATTTTTAGTACTTATGGAATAGTGAATCGAACTCATGCTTGACGAAATTATTATCGGAGAAGAGAATCGAACTCACACTTGACGAAATCAGTTCTTCGACTTCAGTTCTTCATCTATTCAGTTCTTCAACTCTTCAGCTCAGACGTTATTCCGAGAAACAGAGAACTCACGCGTGTTTCTCTCACATATGTATTATGTATTTTATTAAAATTAATGTTTTATGAATTATTTTTCTTGGACAATAAAAATGGGAGGGAGACTTAAAATAATGTTGGAGGGAAAATTTTAGTGAAAATTTTAAGGCCACACTTTTAATGTGTTGTTTTTACAATTATTAAAATAGGACACTTTAAAAGTGTAGCCATATATGTTAATAGTTGTTGTTAATTATATCATATTGTAACAACACTTATAAAGTGTAGCTTATACCATTAAAGAATACACTTTTTAAATGTTGCCAATCTAAAGTGTAGCTAAAAGTCAAAAACTTGGGCTACGCTTTGAAAGCGTCCCCAAAAATATTTTAGGCAACACTTTACAAGCGTTGTCCAGAATTAGTGTGGCCCTAGGCCTAAAATGGTGTAGTGACTCTTTCCACCTCTAATGTACAATGAGCACCCTTAAGACTGTGTCTAGTTTTTTCTTTTTCAGAAAACGCCTTGAATTCATTGCATTCCAATAATGAAACATCATGGAAACTAGAAAACTGATTTGGGAAGAAAAGTGCAGAAATTTAGCATTGGTTCAATTCCTACGAGCCCACCTAAGGACTATAAAAGGTCCTACAACCCGTAGAAGGGAGTCGTAGGAAAGGTCTTGAAAGGGCGGGGAAACTTTGAGTTTTTGAACTTTCTTAAAGACCGCTAGGATAGTCTGTTGAAGGTTCTACGACCCATAGGAAGGGCCCAAAAAGAGTTGCCTAAGAATTGGTAATTGTTTTGGAATAAAGGTTCTATGGGAAGAGGTCTACAGACTGTCGATATATCAACGACTCGTAGAAAGGTTCTCATTCAAATTTTTCATTATTTCGTCCCTCTATAGTTGTTCTTACAATTAACCAAGACGATCCGTAGGAATTCTTATGGACCATAAGTCGAAGTCATAGGAGTTTTCTGATAGTTAATTCTTAGGGTTAATTGGGTCTTTTTATATGTATTTAATGCCTATATTATGTCGTTTTGACCCCAATTTTAAGTTACATACCTACCCTTCTATTCATGAAACTACCCAAACCCTCTCATTCTCTAAAATTCCAAAATCCCATTCAAGTTCATTCCCTCCGAATCCTCTGAAGCTTCAAGGGAAAAATCTAGGGTTCAAGATTCAAGTATCTCTTTTCCTCCATTGCTTTTGGGCTTAGATCATCAAGGTACGTGGGAATTTATCAATGGGTTCCATTCACTGATTGATTCCCAAAAGATCTCAATTCTCCAAATTTAATTTCATCACAATTGATTACGTTTTCATCCACATCTTAACTCTACCATCTTAGTAGAACTACCCTCCCTCTTCTCACGCTCTTCAACCCGAGCGGTAAGGTTATAAAGTCTCACCACATAAGAGGTCAACAAAACTCACTTATCTACAAGCTCAGCCTGAAAGGGAGTCAGACCAGCCCCAATGGCGATATAAATCATCCCTGGTACCTCCCTCCCAAGGCAAGATGCCCTATACACCACAAAATAGGAAAACCTACACCTCCGATATATCGAGGCCTATGTCGATGGTGGTAGAGATTTAGGGGGAAGTGCAATAGGAGGAGGTGGAGTAGTAGACCCAGAAGCTATAGACGGTGTAGGCATGATACCTGAGGGCTCCACAATAGGAGTGGCTTGAGCAATGTCTGACTCTAGGGTAGAAGGGACCACTATCGGTGTGGTTTCAGGTGGCGACGACTTTCTTTTGGCCGCGTCATCCCTCAAGTGATAAGCCTCAACCCTCTGAATGTTACAGGACGAGGCAAGAGTCACTCTCACATCCATCCTCTCTCTGAAGGGAATTCCATCCGACTCACACAACTAGGTGATCTAAACTGGGAAGGGTAATGAAATTTTATCTTGCTTAGCCCATATGAGTATGGATTCCTCAATTATCCGGCCCACATTCAACTCTTCCTGATAAATGATCATCCCAACCAAGACTTCTTTTGGATGTCGGAGGATCAACTAATTTTGTGATAACATAAGGTTGCTACTAATGATTCCAAACCAAAATAACGAGCGACCATGTAATATCTTTCTTCTCAAATTTCACCCTCTCAACTAACCACAGGGGAGTATATCAAAATTCAAAGGTGCTAGCCACACTTTCAAATAATCCAAGTTGTGCTTCATTCGAAGCATGTACAACTCTGCCTTGTTCCCTTCAATGCCCAAATTCTCATTAATCACCATTTGGTCACATTTTACATTTTTTTTTGCCCAGGACCTCAACTTCTACGAGTGGTCTCAAAATAAAGCCCTATCTTTTCTTTGGGAGTGCCTTGGCATAGGCCTCGTAGAATTCACAGATTCACACTAGGACATAAGAGTTTGAGCTCTGGTAAATTTTTTTCAAACTTGTCAAATTTTATGGTCTCCTTGATCGTCGGGTAGTCACGCATGAACCCGACAATAGATAAGAAGCACTTCTCCAAAATAGTAAACTCACCAAAAGTTGTCAACCTATTAGGTGCTCTTGAAGCGATGATCGAAAGTACCCTTGATGTAAAATTGGGAGTAGGGTGTTGAATCTTTTTGGAGCGGATTGTGCTCCTCTTTTTTTGAACGACCTTCTCCACTATAGTAGGTGTTGGTGTACTCTCAGTTACATTGTCACCCTCGTCCTCTATCCAAGTATAATCAAGTGGGGGTTCCTAAGGGTTGGCATAGAAGAGGTTCACTCATCGACCATATGACCTCTTCCTTTTAGTCTCAGAAAAAAAATCCTTCATTTGTTTGTTTTCACTCAGATGCTTAGAAGTGCGTAGAGTGACTAGATTTTTGTTGTGTGGGCTTGTTGATTACCACTCCCCTTTGCCTTGTGAGTGGAGGCAAACGAGGTGTCTCTGAGTTAGATGGAAAGGCCCTTGAAATGGTGGGAACTTTACATCTAGCCATTTTCTGTAAGGCACAACATTGAAAAATAAGCATCGGGTGAGGTTAGTTGAAAACAACCACATACCTTTCAAAATCTCTCTTTCGAGCAAATTTGGCAATTATAAATGAAACTATAATTTCTGCTTCGAGCAAACTACAACAATCAAATCCAATTTTCAAATATTAAGCTATTTTCCCACTTCAATAAATCTCCTTTGAGCATCAATTAAAGATCTAAGGTACGACTAAGTTTGCAACATTATCCCATGAAATGAACCCATGCTTAATAACTCAAAACCATGGATAAATAGCAGAAAGATAGATCATGACACTAGACCCACTAAATTAGTTAACACCCAAATCCATAATCACACCCCTATAATTTATACCAATAATGCTATCGACCATCAAATCTTGATAATCAACAATAATCTTCAATACCCACTTTGATTTGAAACCTCAATTGTTAAATATAAAATTTTTCAAACTCCCAAAACAAAAAAAATATGAAAGAGGTAAGAAAAATAACTCAGATATTCTAAAGACTATTTTTCAGAGATAAAAAAAATATTTTTTCTCTCCTTGGGCTATTTATAATTTCCCCAAAAATTAGTCAGAAATCCCATGCACGCAGGATCAGATACGTTAGTTGGGCTTGTCTACTTGATCAAGGGATTGTTGTCTTCTTCTTCATTTTGCCCTTTCTTGGCTTCAGTCTTCAGGTATTTGAACCTCAGCTGGTGAAATTGATTGAGTCAACCTTTCACATTTGGCAAATCACTAATGACCACTTTGTTCGCCTATTTTAGACTTCAGTTTGGTCAAGCCTTTCTGTCAATTTAGGTGATGGGGTTTTTACCTCACCTAACTATTTCGATGAATTGCCATTTGCTCGTTACTTTACCGACCTACCTTGAATATTTTCAAAAGTGAACAATGACACTTGAGGCTATTTCTATGCTAGCTTCCTTGGGAATACAACCTTGCATTAGTTTAAGCATTATTTGTGTCCTTTTAGAAGGCAACAATCGATTAGGACCCATCACATTGGACGATTCGCCCACTATATTAGGCAATCCTCAGCTTAGAATTTTCACTTTTTTCATCCTTGTCTTTGTCCTTTAGCCTTCATAGTAGCAAAATATCCTTAGATAAGGTCATAAATAGGCATTGAGGATGGTATTTGTTGTACTAAAAGGCCTCAAATAATTCAAAATCTCAGACTTATCACTCACGAAGAACCCCAAGCATATCCGAAACTTTTAGTAAATAATGATCGCTACAGTCCATCTAGGTATTTTTTGACTACGTAAGGCTAACCTTGTTTATATCTTCACTATTAGGGAAAGAAACAGGGTGATTGTCATCACAACCAGCACACTCTATCAAATCTTGCGATGATCTTTCTTGTAATATCTTAATAACATAATATAGAGAAATTGAGAAGAGAAATCCTGAGTTTTATGCAAAGAAGGAAAAAAGATGTATCAATCATGAGATAGATTAATATTCATATTGATTAGTTGTCCACATCACCGTCAAGCTAATGAGGTACTAGTATATACATTCATTTAGGGTCTAGAACCAAACACAAAATTATTCTTCACTCCCTTGCATGTGGACAGGCTTTAGAAAAGACTTATGATGAATTGTTCACACTGTTAAACCGTATTTCGCATGGAAACCTTGAATGGAATAAAGAAGGATCTAGACATGTGGTACAAAAGACTGCTGGAATATTGAAGCTTGACGCGATAATTGCACTGATTGCTCAAATTGTCGCCATAAGAAACATGATGCATATTCATTTTATAAACATGACATTCTTTCACGACCCAGGGGTAGCCCCTAGATGTAACAAGGAGTACAAGACCCCGAGAGGCCACATACAAGCCACTTAGATTTCATAACATAAGATAATAGAAATGAGCAGAAATTTAAAATATTTTCAACAACATCAAAGTTTCATAGCAAAAGCGGAAGTCTATTACACTTTCTCTCAAAACCATCTAAAACATAAATATTTTGGGACACAGCCCATACAACAATGTTCAAAACATAAAACAAAAGAACATAAGAGAAATGATGGCTAAATCCTTGCATGCTATGAGGACTCACCAATCTTCAAGTCTTGCCTCTACTAAGATCCTTGCCACGAGGATGAGAGTCGAGATCACCGGACCCTACATTTGGATAAGAAATGTAGGCAAGAGTATGCGTTAGTAAAAACATGTACTAAATATGATAGCTTGCATAAACATCTACATAAGCATAATAGTTAAACAACATAATTCATAAAGCATTATCAATGCAAGTTAATATCATCTCAAGACATACTTACAATACTTCTTTGAAGTAACCTCGTTTCATCATAACCGTGCTAACTTGATGTGAGAAGTAGTCAATTCTTAGTTGTTCTTATTATCTGTGGAAGGCACGTCATCTTGCCAATCCAAGCTAAGTCATTGTCCATGGAAGAGCACATTATCATGCCAATCCAAGCTATCCATGGAAAGGTATCATCTCTTTACCAATCAAAGCTACCATGAAAAGGTATCATCTCCTTCCCAATCCAAGCTACCATGAAAAAGTATCATCTCCTTACCAAGTCAAGTTACCATGAAAAGGTATCATCTCCTTACCAATCCAAGATGGTATCACAAGGCAAAGTTCCTTTTTGCTTTGGATGTAAATGAGCGGATATTTGAAACATTAGAGTTTCTAGATGTTTCATTGACATACCGTGGGAAGTCACCATTTGAGTCAAACTGGAGATATCATCTTTCAAGTAATTTAACACTTTGTCAGAACCTTCAACCTTGTTGAAAATCCTAGTCAACATGTCATCAACTTTATTCCCTTCCGGTCCAACTTCGTCTTTTTGTTTTGGACGATCATATGGTGATATGTACCTATACTTGTAAGCCTCACAATACCTCCAATTTCCTCCTCTACATCACCAATCTCTCAAGCCATTATCCCTCTCTTTATTCCCACCTTGGTTCCCACCTGATCTGGGATAGTTTGGATGAGAACCCCTATTTGGTTCTCCATGTATTGCAGTTTCTCATTGTATAAGGCCTTAAAATTGGCATCATCCAAGCACTGCCCATTGCTCATACCAACTGCGTTCACTTATTTGAATCCACCGATCTTGAAATGGTTGGATAACAAGCTAAGTTGGATCATCATCTTCACTATGTTCTTATAATGCTCTTGGTTCTTTTCCATCTATTTCTTGGTCAGACCCAACTTTAGAGAAGGCACTTGATCCTCCCTAGTATGCCATACTCAGTTTATCTTGGTCATGTAATCAAGAACATTGTTGACACAAAAAAATGATTGCCGCATTAGCCCTCCTTGAATGAGTTGGTCAGCCAAATCTTTCTTTACTGTATCAAGGCTACGATAGAAATACTTCAGCGACAAGTTATCTAGGATACCATCCATTTGTCATTGCAACAATAACTTTTGGAATCACAACCATGTTTCTTGGAGAGGCTCATCATCCACTCTCTTGAAATTTTGGATTCTATGTCTAAGTTTTACTATATTTGAAGAAGGGCAAATATTTCAAGGAACTCCTTCATTAGTTCCTCCCATGAAATTATGGAATCTTGTGGTAGTTCGTCCAACCACTTGGTTTCTTCTCCCTTTATGGAGAAAGGAAGTAGCCTTAGGCATATGAACTTTTGTGAAATATTCTTGAAAGTGAAAGGGCTGAAAATATCCACAATGTTTTGGATATATTCATGAGGGTCTTCATGAGCAAGACCTCTGAATATCCCTCAAATTCGGAGTAATTATAACATCATCCCATTTACATGAAACATAGTTCTTCTAGTAGTAGGGGGTAACCAAATTGCTCTTTTTCTCGCGACAATATTAACATGCACGTCATCCATATCTCCAATGCTATCGTTTATCCCAAAGTGACTAGCATCGTCACTTTAATTTGTACACATATTTTCACCTGCAAATTGGGCAAAAAAAAACAACACCAAATGTAAATGTATTCTACTACAAACAAACAAGTTAACAAATTACATTCAGGAACTAAATTTTTAGATATCACCTAATAGGGCCACTTTTAATAATGCTAAAATTACTCACAGAAACAATTAAATGAGTAAGGGATCGCTAACAATATAAATACCAATAGAAGAGTCAATGTTGAGTCCAACATGGAGTGATCTAATTTTGTAACGACCCAAAAATGGACGTGATGGCACCTCATCTTATCCCACCAAGACAAGTTAACTTAATACCCATTTAATACGGTGAATGCAGAAGTAAAAACAAGAAACAGAGACTAACACTACCTACTAATGCGGAAGTCATAATAAATTCAAAATAAAACCCCAAAACCTGGTAGTCACGTGTACAACTCTCTAAAGTATTACAATTGAATCGAAAGAAAGATAAAAGTATTAAATGACATTGTTTCTAGAATAGAAAAAATTTATAAATAGGAGTAAGAAGGTCCACTGAGATGATAAACAAGTACCTCACGGATTTCCACACGAAGCCTCAGATAAGGAGAGAATAGAGAGTATAATGAAGATCTGATCTAGTAACCTACAAAAATGTAGTAGCAAGAGGTGATTACCAAACCACACGGTACTCAGCAAGTAAACTTCTAAACAAAAGCTAAGGAAATAGAATACAGGTACTCCTTACACCCCAACCGAACCTCCACAACTACAACCTGCATAAAACCAGCCCAACCTAACAGTTCACAATTTACATAGCATACAGCTCAACAATAACACTATAACATTTACATATCCTAAAAAAAAACTCAATATTCATAAATCACAAGTTTCACAAAAGGGCACTCACACGGTCAGCAACATATAAGAGGTTCACTAATGATAAAGATGTTCAATGCAATGAAATGTAATGTCAAGTATAGGTATGCATGTTTGACCTAATGATACACACCCGTTGTCTCAAAGTTCGGGACCCATGGGGGACATATTTGTCCATGCATCCATCGCGGCATGCGACACGACCCTCGATAATAAAATCCATCATGGCGTGTGACACGTCCCTCGATAATAGAATCTGTCGCACTGTGCGACACGTCCCTCAATAATATTATCCATCACGACGTGTGATACGTCCCTTGATAATAGTATCCATCGTGGTGCGCGACACGTCCCTCGAAATGGTATCCTCTTTAATTTCTTATTCTTACTCAATTCACATAACATTTATCACAACCATGTCTCAAAACTAATTCAAATGACATGTTCACACAAATAATGAGGACATGACGATTTTCATAACAATGCACAATTCACAACAACACAATTGTGATACAACATCAACAATGAATCAATATGTCTTGCAAACCATTCTCAACATATCACACACCAATAATAAATCACATTGCTTTTTATCACCTCTTTTTTTATCATTAAAATCATTCAATATGGACAAGCCAACCAATCACCAAGTCCCATTACACCTCAACACATTCCACAAGGAAATACACGATTTTATACACTTAACAAGGGTTGAGAAATCTACTTGCGTTAAATAGTTGAACAATTACTCCGAGACTTGAGTCTTCCCCTTATATTGGACTTCCAAATAAATGCAATTTATTCAAATAAGTAATCACAATAAGATTTCGAACCTAAGAACACACCCATATTACTATATGTCTAGCCTAGACCCATAAAAGCTCACCCAGTTGCCTCAAATAATCGAATGATCACTCCGGGACTTGAGCCTTCCCCTTTCATTGGACTTCCAAATCAATACAATATATTCAAATAAGTAATCACAATAAGATTTCAATATTAACAACACCCATATCACGATATAAAACTCATCCAAATCTATAATCAAGGTCCTAATCTTGATGCCATTTAACAAGTTAACTCCCATATTTCCAAATTCCAAGTCTAGGATTGAGTTCCAATTCCTCCGAACATCATAATTCTAATGGTATTCATATAATACAATATATTTAGATTCAATTATCTATCTCAATATATCAAAACTTGAATCATAATGTGATAACTATAGGCAAAAATCCAAAATTAGTCAAGTAACGTGGAAATGGCTAAACCATAGACCACTAGAATTAATCCAGAAAGCCCTTGCATGCGTAACATTTCCTCTATGTTGAATTTATCCTATAAAATTTTACAATCTCCAATGATGGGCTCATCATTAGCCATCATTGCATAATAACTACTTCCAAAGTCATATTACAACAATATATATTGTCTATAATGTACTGAAATTTGAAGCTCTCACTTGGAAGCCGTCGTCATGCCGCAGGTAAGTTCTGAACCCTTTTCTTTTCTAAAATAAACCCTACTAACTTATTTTAATATATATATAGGCCAAAGGGTATAGGGTCCTAAATAAATTTTAGGTTTTACCCATTATTTTCAACTAACTAAATAAATTATTTACTAAATACCCGTTAATTAAATAACCGTAATTATCGAATAATTTAAAATTCTCAAACCAACTTCACCGACCTATCATAAATGACTCGGTGCAATTATTGGGAGTGGTAAAATGGTAATTTCTTAAAAATTTTCAAAAATGACTTTCCGGGCCATTACACTATGCACCATTAAAAACCATGGTCGTTCTCAAACATAAGAAAGAAGAAGAAAGATATCCACCATTATCAAAAATATAATATATGATCTTCTAGAATTGGTGTTCATTTCTCCAAGTGAGCTTCTCCTTAAGACCATTACATCAAGATGAACAACTAAAAAATGAACTTTCGAATCAAACTTTGGAAGATCTATAAATCAAGAGTGATAATCAAGCCACAGACTAACCCATGAACCCAATCTAATTTGAAATCTTTTGGATCATAACATAACCACCATGATAGATCTTTTCTCACATAACCACAATAAAATTCTAAATCAATACTAGCTACAACTAGAAGTGAACTTGAGAAAACTCACATTCATTCTCACAACATATTCCTATAGTTCATTAATACCACCACACACTTATAGTTCATCAACCATCACATATCTTATCAAGCATTCATTCTCACAACATTCTCTTCTCACGAGCTTAGGCTATAAAAATATAATCTTTAGACATCGGGTACTCATCAAGGGAGGATCAAGCTTATCTAACCCAAAGAATAAAATGATCATGTAACCACCTAGAGAGCAATATACCCAAGCATACATAACCTCTAACAACAATGTCGGAGCGCTAGATCAATACCTGTGATTATAGACAACCTTAAGAACAATAAAACTAGACCCAATGTTTCCCACATGAATATTAAGGCTGTTATACAATTGTAACTATTCATGGTAGCTCTTCTTTAAGTTCTCATAAGCAAAGTTGTGTGTGTAGAATCACTAGTATACTTCAACTATCCCAAGCAACACCAAATTTGAAACAACCAAGTCTGCCCAAGAATGTCACCCTACTAAGAGGACAATCCTAGGATCGGTACACCTGATCCACCATTAGGGATCCATCCATAGAAGTGAAAATACGCATGTGCATAGATAGGGAACCAAACTGTAAATAATGTTCAGAATGAAGAATGTGGTCACATAATAAAGTACGAAACCAAGGTCGAATAAAACAAGATACTCCTTCCATATTGCCTATATCAAACATTTCCTTTCAGTTGACTCCATCTCGTTGATTTTTTTGTACCTGTAATCAACCAGTCTGGTCCCCATTACAATACTCAATTTATCAAACCCCACATACTTCTCGCAGTATTCTACTGAAGCCAACACTCTTAATATAACGAAACATCACAACCACACCGGTCATTTACCGTGATCTTAAACCATCAGTATTATCAAAATCTTCGTAGAAAATACATTGTTGCCACTAAAAATTCCAAATATGACTCCCTCTCTTTGCATTTAAGCATTCCATGAAAAATATGAATCACACACAAGATTGATAACACTAATTTCAAATAAAAAATACATTACTATTGAGGTACAATAATTGAATCAGACCCAATGTCAACTTTGCGTAATCACTCACATACCAAGTTTCAACTACGATTTAAACCATCATATACCTCATGCCAAAACTTAGAGAAATTCTCAGTCAGTCCAATAATTTTATATACTATAAGCTCATAACCTCTACTCACCATTAAATGCCTATGTAACACATCATAACAGTCTATATCATCCCATCAACAAAGTAGTTTCAATCCCTTAAAAATTCTCATTAACCATGTAGAGCTGTAGGTTCACACCTTTTAACATCCATAAGTTACCGATCATATTTTGAATAATCTAACTCGACTTAACCACATAGAATCTTCCACACATCATTGTTTGTAACCCAAACCAAAACTCAATCTTTATAAAAGTCGATGATAAAACCCTAGTAAGTTTATACCGAACCAATTCACATCCATAGTCATAGTAGAACTTACATATAAAAATCCATACATCCTTCAACTATGAACCAAGAGTCTATATGAGAGATCTTGTTCCTTCACATCACTTAAATTCTTCCCATGAAGCAAATTTTAAAAAACTTGAACTCTTGAATACTCCAGACTCTTTTTTCTTTCGCTGACTTGCTTACCAATCTTATCGTTTGACCAACCACCCATGATATTTTACATTATAGTTTAAACCAAGACATTAAGAGAAGTACTTTTTAGGCCCTTTAACAATCAAAAGTAACAAACTCTACGACCCTAACCCTACACTTGTTCTTTCAAATGCTCAATACCTGATGTGATCGATCAATTCTTACCTTACCAATTCATACATTGACAAAACATATTACCACGAAGGTAGATTTGCAATGAAAAACTTGAATCTTGATTCCAATTGTGCCAGTTATCAAACTCAAAAACACAAAAACACTTATTACCACACTCAAATCGAAGGCTTATAGACTTCTTTCTCAAAATGGATGAAACCATGTCTCTGAACCCAATTCTCAACCCCTCTGAAAATGCCTCCTTAGCCCTTGCAATTAGAGAAAATATTCTTACTCTCATCTGTTTCCTAAGGCTACACTATATCCTACTAATTTATTATTTTTTCCATTATGATTGTAGCTCCTTTAAATTCAATTCGAGTGGTGTCCCAGAATCTCCTAAAACTTTCCATACAACCACGTTACTTACCAAATAGTAGAAAACCACAACCTTAGATACTCGTCGTCGTTATTACACTACGAAATTTTTTTTAACCAACAACCATTATGATATAGTTTCATCCCAATTACAATCCATCAAGAACTCTTATTGCCATCGTGCTTAGTAGCCCTAGTCATCATCACGAAGTCAACCTTATTATCAACATGACACCTTAGACACACTTATCCATCGCAGCGTGCGACACGTCCCTCGATAATAGTATTCGTCGTGGTGCGCCACACGTCCCTCAAAATGGTACATCCTTTTTAATTTCTTATTCTTACTCAATTCACATAACACTTATATCAACCATGTCTCAAAACCAATTCAAATGACATGTTCACACAAATAATTAGGAGATGACCATTTTCATAACAATGCACAATTCACAACAACACAATCGTGATACAACATCAACAATGAATCAATAAGTCTTCCAAACCATTCTCAAAATATCACACACCAATAATTAATCACATTGCTTTTTATCACCTTTTTTTATCATTAGAATCATTCAATATGGACAAGTCAACCCATCACCAAGTCCCATTACACCCCAACACATACCACAAGGAAATACACAATTCTATATACTTAACAAGGGTTTAGAAATACACGTGCGTCGAATAATCAAATCATCACTCCGGGAC
Organism: Solanum microdontum; assembly: GCA_036250385.1. Classification (NCBI taxonomy): domain Eukaryota; kingdom Viridiplantae; phylum Streptophyta; class Magnoliopsida; order Solanales; family Solanaceae; genus Solanum; species Solanum microdontum. The sequence continues at coordinate 22,413 of JAJONQ010021724.1, forward strand.
TTCAGCTTTCCCCTTTCATTGGGCTTCAAAATCAATACAATCAATTCAAATAAATAATCACAATAATATTTCAAAACTAACAACACCATATCACTAAATGTTTATCCTAGACCCAAAAACACATCCAAATCTATAATCAAGTTCCTAATCTTGATGCCAATTAACATATTAACTTTCATAGTTGCAAATTCCAAATCTAGGGTTAAGTTCCAATTCCTCCAGATATCTTAATTCTAATGGTATATATATAATAAAATATACTTAATATTCGATTATCTATTTCAATATATCAAAACTTGAATCATAATGTGATAACTATAAGCAAAAATGTAAAGTTAGTCAAGTAACGTGGCAATGCCTAAACCACAGACGCCTAGAATTAATCCACGAATGCCCTTGAATGCATAACATTACCTCTATGTTGAATTTATCCTATAATTTTTACATTCTCCAATGATGGGCTCATCATTAGCCATCATTGCATAATTATTACTTCCAAAGTCATATTACAATAATATTTAATGTGTATAATGTACTAAAATTTGAAGCTCTTACCTGGAAGTCGTCGTCATGCCGCAGGTAAGTTCTAAACCCTTTTCTTTTCTTTTCTAAAATAAACCCTACTAACTTATTTTACTATATATGGGACAAATGGTACAGGTCATAAACAAATTTTAGGCTTGACCCATTATTATCAACTAACTAAATAAATATTTACTAAATACTCTTTAATTAAATAACCATAGTTATCGAATAATTTAAAATTGTCAAACCAACTTCACTGACCTATCATAAATTACACGCTGTAACTATCGGGAGGGGTGAAATGGTATTTTAAAAAAAATTCAAAAATTACTATCCGGGTCATAACAAAGTTGAAGGATTCAATGAGGAAATTAAGATGGAAACCAATTCATTGTAGCAATTCAGACAAATGGGTTGATGATTCCACCAAATTTAAGACACGATTTGAATGCAATTATCACAATTCATCTAAAAATAGGGTATAAACAAGTAAATACGATCTAGGGGTGTGGGAGTCTGTATCAACCTCAAATAGGGGCACAAGTGCTTTGTCAATAATGCTAGACAATTATGGATAGGTTGGGTAAACGTAAATGATACAAATCTTCTTTCAATCTCAAGGTGTCATATTATAGAATCTCCTTTACGTCTCATCCACGTGAAAATACAAATCAACCCAATACCTTTTGAAATCTCTCTTTTGAGCAGATTAGGCAATTAGAAATGAAATTACCATTTCTCTTTCATGCAAACTACAACAATCAAATCCAATTGGCAAATATTACGCTATTTACCCACTTGAATTAATCTCTTTCAATCATCAATATAAGATCTAAGATAGGACTATCTTTGCAACAATAGCCCATGAGTTAAACACATGCTAAATACCTAAAATCCAGGAATAAATTGGAGAAAAAATAGAGTTTAGTACTATTAAAAAACTATTTTTCTCCACAATGAAAGGATAAAAGATACTAAAAAATACATATTTTCTCTTTTCTTTTGGCTATTTATAATTCTCCAAAATTTAGTCAGAAATTCCATAATACACCTGATCGGTGACATTAGTTCGGCTCGCCTACCTCATTAGTGGATGTCACGACCCAAGGTACCCTGTAGGCGTAACATGGCATATAGAACACCGAGAGGCCCTATACAAGCCACTTAGCATTCATAACATAGGAAATAGAACAAAAGAGATAAAGAACAACATTTCAAGTACAAATCATTTTATAAAAGTAAGGCGAAAGTCTAAACACTTTGTCTCATTAGTCATCTAGTATAATAAAATGAAATTGGGCCTAGCCCATACATCATGTCCAAAAATTAAAGTAAGAAAGAAAACTAAAAATAAAGAAAATCCGTCCTTGAAGCATGAGGACTAACCAAAGCTCGAAATCTTTCAAATCAACCTCTAGCCACGAAACTGAGAACCCTACATTTGCGGAAATGTAGGCAAGAGTATGCGTTAGTACAAAAATATGTAAAAGGTATGATAAACATGCATATAAACATTTAAATCATGCTAAAATAGGACATTTTCATAACATGCAATAACCAAGCTAAAACATGATATAAAAGGATTAGAAAGCATAAGTCATAAAACATAGTCAATGCAAGCTAACATCTTTAAAACCTTTGAACACATGTGAGATACTTCTTGAGGTAACCTTAGTTCATTATTATTGTGAGAGGTAGCCTTGATCGACATAGAGACCATGTGAAGTATAACATGATCCCCCGTTGTTCCCCACACCGAAAAGGGTTGTCCTACTTACCAAGGTAAGAACCATGAACTTCTAGCTTAGGTGGATCCACTAACTAATGTCTATCTAGACAATCATCCTATGGGGACACATAGGTAACAGATAAGGAGATTGCTTCTTGAAACCAAACCTCTACTCATGAGAGAGCTTCAATCTCAATATCCTTTCGGTGGTAAGCATAAATCCCACGAAATAGTCATTTTATTACTTATTCTTATTATCCATGGAAGGGCGCATCATCTTGCCAATCCAAGCTAGGTCATAAGTCATCCATCGAAAGGTATCATTCAATAACCAATCCAAGCTAGGTTTCATTAGGATATCACTTTATCTTTGATTCAATTAAGTGAGAAGAACTTTCAACCTTAGATTCTTTACAATGTGAGAAAACCTTTCCCAATCACACTTTCATGTGTATATGATAAATCATTTCAACAACACAACAACAACATCATCATTTACGCTTCACTCTCAAACCATCCTTAAAACATTTACATAAATTTCATAAAAAATGCTAGATTTCATAAACTTCTCTTCCAGAACCCACATCATATGATCATAACTTTCAAAAACATGGGGATTACATGGGTTCATGGGGAATCATTATAAAATCATGAGATTAACTCAATTCATGCATAAAAGATTATAGATTAATCAAGTAAATCAACAATTAAAGGAACCTGTATCATAGAAGAAAACCCCAACTTAATTGGGTAATTCTAACTTTGGAATTAGGAGAATTTGGGAACTCCATGAATGGAAAGAATACATTGATGAAAACTATCATACCTCAATGCCAAAATCTTGCCTTCAATGGAGGAATTAGAGAATTGACTTGCAAACCCTAGCTTGGACCCTTCTTCTTCAAGTTTTCTAGAGAGAGAAATATTTAAGAGGATGACTTGTTCTTGTTTTGTAAATTTGAGAGAATGATTTTCAATTGGGACATTTTAGAGTTAAAAAACTTAATATAGGGGTTTTAGTGAAGGGTAAAACAATATAGTATTAGGCTAGACTAATTAGGAAAAGACCCAATTGGCCATAGGAAATTAACTGGAGTCACTAACGGGTCTAATCGGCAATTCAAGCTCTTCAGCAACCTTAACAACACGCCTCAAAATCTAATATGGGCCTACATATCGGGGACTAAGCTTTCGTTTTTTACCAAACCTCATTACACCCTTTGTGGGTGAAATTTTCAAGTAAACTCTATCATGACCATCAAATTCAATATCTCTTCTCCTTACATCGACATATGAATTTTGCCAACTTTGATCCATTTTCAACCTTTCTCTAATAAGTCGAACTTTTTCCATTGCCTCATGTACCAACTCAAGACCTATTAGGGAAAATTTACCCACCTCAAACCAACCTACAGGAGATCTACACCTTCTACCATATAGGGCCTCAAATGGAGCCATACCAATTCTTGAGTGATAACCATTGTTATAGGCAAACTCGATCAATGGTAAATGGTCATCCCAATTACCCTTGAAATCAACACACAAGCTCTCAGCATATATTCCAAAGATTGGATAGTACGCTCTGATTGCCCATCAGTTTGTGGTTGAAAGGTCGTACCAAGCTTGACATGAATACCAAGGTCCTTTTGGAAAGATCTCTAGAACTGAGAAGTAAATTGGGTACTACGATTGGAAATAAAGGACTAAGGAACTCCATGCAACTTTACCATTTCTCTCAAGTACAACCTAGCATAAACCTCCACCGAATAGGAAGCCTTGATGGGAATAAAATGAGCCCATTTTGTCATTCGATCTACTATGAGTAAAATCGATTCATGTTGTCGCTGGGTATGAGGCAAACCAACAATAAAGTCCATATTGACATCTTGCCACTTCCAAGCAGGAATGATAATGTCTTGGGAAAAAACCTCCCGATTTCTGATGTTCAACTTTCACTTATAAAAAATGAGGACACATAGCCACAAATTCCTTAATATCCTTCTTCATCCCATTCCACCAATAGATCTCCCGAAAATCACGGTACATCTTGGTGGTTCCCGGGTGAATGGAATACCAAGAACTATAGGCTTCTGACAAGAAGTGTTCCCTCAAGTCATCAACATTAGGATGACACAAACGACCTTGATATCTAAGTACTCTATCTCCCTGTTCGGAGAAAGCCTCAACGAATTTCTTAACCATTGCTTCCTTCAATTGAACCATAGTTGGATCAAGACCTTGCTTGGTTTCCATATCCCTTATAAAAGACGATTTGGAACCATTGTGGATCATAACACCACCCTTGGTGGAGTCTACTAAATGAACAGCTAACTTGGCCAATCTATGAACATCTCACACCAATTCCTTCTTAACTTCTTCAATCTAAGAAACACTTCCCATAGATAATCGACTAAATGCATCTGCCACCACATTAGCTTAACCAGGGTGATAGAGGACACTACTATCATAATCTTTCAATAACTCTAGCCACCTTATTTAGCGAAGATTTAGATCCTTCTGGTTAAACACATATCACAGACATTTGTGATCGGTAAACACATCTACATGAACACCATACAAATAATGCCTCCAAATCTTCAAGGCAAAAACAACAGCCGCTAGTTCAAGGTCATGGGTAGGATAATTCTTTTTATGAACATTAAGTTGTCTTGAAGCATAGCCAATACCCTTTCCATTTTGCAAAAGTACACATCCTAACCCAATTCTATAGGCATCACAATAAACCACAAAACCATCAGATCCTTTCGGTAAAGGCAACACCGGAGGGGAAGTAAGTCTATCCTTCAATTCTTGAAAACTCTTCTCATATGCTTCGGACCATATGAATTTAGCCTTCTTTTGAGTCATGGAGAGGCAATTGAAGAAAACCCCTAAACAAACCTTCTGTAATAACCAGCTAAACCCAAGAAACTTCTACTATATGAGGGGTTAGAGGTCTAGGCCAAGTCTTTACCGCATCCGTCTTCTTATGATCTACCTTAATACCCTTACTTGAAACAATGTAACCAAGAAAAGTCACGAACCTTAGCGAAAACTCACATTTGCTAAACTTTTCAAAGAGTTGTTGGTCCTTCAGAATTGGAAAGACGATCCTCAAATGATCAATATGCTCATCCTCACTTCTTGAATAGATCAATATATCATCAATAAACACAATTACGAATATGTCAAGATATTGTCTAGATATCATTTTAATCAAATCCATAAAAGAGGGTGGATCATAAGTCAAACAAAACTACATCACCAAAAACTCATAATGACAATACCGAGTTTAAAAATCCATCTTTAGAATATCATCCTCCTTCACCCTCAATTGGTGATAACTCGACCAAAAATCAATATTAGAGAAGTACTCGGTCCTTGAAGTTGGTCAAACAAATCATCTATCCTTGGAAGAGGATACTTATTATTAATGATCGCCTTATTCAATTATCAATAGTCTATACACATAAGAAAATAACCATCCTTCTTTCTAACAAACAAGACTGGAACACCCCATTGAAAGATACTTGGTCGGATGAAACCCTTATCCAACAAATTTTATAATTGTTCCTTATACTCCTTTAGTTCTTCCAGATCCATTGTATGAGGATGAATAGAAATAGGTTGTGTATCTGGGAGAAGGTAAATATCAAAGTCTATTTCCCTTTCGAGAGGAACACTGGGTAAATCATCTGGGAACAATTCTGAAAACTCATTAACAATGGGGACTGACTTAAGAGTAGGGTTTCTGAATCCACATTCCTCACCCTAACTAGATGGTATATGCAACACTTAGCAATTATCTTTCCAACTTTAGACAGGAGACAAAAAGACCCTTAGGCATAAAATTTCCCCCTTTCAACTCAAAGATAGGCTCATTCGGGAACTGAAACTTGACAACACGAGTTCTATAGTCTATGTAAGCATAGCACAGTGCATCCAATCCATACCAAGGATAACATCAAAATCTAGCATATCAAGCTCTACCAAGTCAACAAAAGTAACTCTATTGGACAACGAGACGGGACACTCTCTATAGACTCTCTTAGCCACAATAGAATCACCAATAGGAGTAGAGATAGAAGAGGTATCTAACAACACATCCGAAAGAATATCAAACCTGATAGCCATGCATGGTGTCACAAAAGACAATCTAGCACGGGATCAAGTAAAGCATAAACATCAAGTTGGAAGACTTTCAACATACTGGTAACCACATTAGGAGAACCCTCTTGTTCACCATGAGTCTAGAGTACATATAATTGGTTTTGCTTGGGAACATTAGAACTCGAACCACTAGAAGGAGTTTGCTTGCCCTCTATTCCTTTTACCGTAAGCATTGAGTAATCCCTTATCTTATGACCACTTTTACCACAACCGAATCAACCATCCGTGTCGGCTAGGCAATTACCCTCGTGTTTTTTTCCACACCTAGCACAAGTAGACAAAGGCAAGGAAGATACACTATCATTCCCTCCTTGAGGCTTAGGGTTAATCACCCTATCTTTGTTGAAATTAGAAGGAGCATTGGAGTAACCTTTATCGGAAAACCTTTGTCGAAGTCTAGGATGACCATGTCCATCAGACCTTGCATGAGAGAAATTACCATCATCGATTTTAGCCCTCTTTGTCTCTTTTCCTTATGTTTCTCCTGTTCGACCTGTTGAGCATGAACCATGAGAAGAGAAATGTGCATGTCATAATGAGCATGGTGGCACGACATTCTTTAACCACCATTTCGGACACACCCAAAACAAACTTACTCATCATTTCCCTAGGATTAATAACCATTGTAGGGGTTATTTAGACAATTGTGTGAACTTCAAAGCATGTTCCCTCACACTCATACTTCATCGTCAATGAACTCAACCACCTTAGCCTCCCTCATCTCAAGGAGAAAGAACCTATCAAGAAAAGCCACCTTAAACTTCTCCCAATCGATAGGAACCACATCTTTAAGTTTCCCTTCTTTCCATTAGTCGAACCAAATTTGAGAAACACCCTTAAGTTGAAAAGCGGCCAACTTCATCTTTTCCACCGGCGTCACTCCCATGATCATCAACACCTTGTATGCCTCATCAATGAACTCTTGAGGATCTTCCTCAATCCTAGAACCATGGAACTCCGGAGGATTCATTCTACTAAAGTCACTCACTCTAGATGCCGCTGTACCCACATTTGGTTCACACGAATCGCCACCTCCCTATTGGCTTGAGCCAATACTTGAAAAGCAGCCCTAAACTCTTCATTAGTCACTTGCGCGGACAAAGGGTCGACTGGAACTTGAGGAGCTTTGGGAGGAGCTTCTTGTTCCTCATTCTCCCTCATATTCCATCTAGCATAAGATCTTTGAGTAACCACATCCTCTAAAGTATCAAATAAGGATTAGTAGAGAGAGATCTTACGGAGTTAAACTCTATCGCAAGACTTTAGAATAATGAAAGAAGTGGGGTTTCCTAATCATCTTATAGCCTCTTATTCATAAATGTGGTGCGCTTCATATTCATGAACAAGATTCTACTCGACGTGGATTATGAGACATCCTAGGACCATTCTAAACATGGCCCTGATACCATGTTTTTTATGACCCATGGTACCCTTTAGGCATAACATGGCATATAGTACCTTGAGAGGCCCCACACAAGCCACTTAGAATTCATAACATAGGAAATAGAACAAAATAAATAAAGAACAACATTTCAAGTCCAAATCACTTGAGAAAAGTAAAGCGAAAGTCTAAACACTTTGTCTCATTAGCCATCTAGAACAATAGAATGAAATTAGGCCTAGCCCATACATCATTTCCAAAACTGAAAGTAAGAAAGAAAACTAAAAACAATGAAAATCCTTCCTTGAAGCATGAGGACTCACCAAAGCTCGAATTCTCTCAAATCAATCTCTAGCCACAAAACACAGAACCCTGACTGTCGGACCCTACATTTGGGAAAATGTAGGCAAGAGTATGCGTTTGTACAAAAATATGTACCAAGTATGATAGCCAAGCATATAAACATTTAAATTATTCTAAAATAGGACATTTTCATGACATGCAATGACCAAGCTAAAACATGATATAAAAGGGTTATAAAGCATAAGTCATAAAACATGGTCAATGCAAGCTAACATATTTGAAACCTTTGAACACAGGTGAGATACTTCATAAATTAACCTTAGTTAGTTATTATTGTGGGAGGTAGCCTTAACCGACATAGAGATCATGTGAGCTATAACATGATCCCTCGGTGTCTCCCACACTGAAAAGGGTTGTCTTACTTTCTATGGTAAGGACCATGAAATTCTAGTTTAGGTGGATCCACTAGCTAATGTCTATCTAGACAATCATCCTATGGGGGTACATAGGTAAGGGATAAGGAGATTGCTTCTAGAAACTTGGCCTTCACTAACGGGGGAGCTTCCATATCAATATCCTCTCGGTGCTAAACATATACTTATTCTTATTATCCATGGAAGGGCACTTCATCTTGCCAATCCAAGTTAGGTCATATGTCATCCATGGAAAGGTATCATTCATTAACGAATCCGAGCAAGGTTTCATAAGGATACCTCTTTATTTTTTATTCAATTAGGTGAGAAGACCTCTTAACCTTAGAATCCTTACTATGTGAGAAAACCTTTCACAATCACACTTTCATGTGTATATGAGAAATCCTTTCAACAACACAATAACAACATAATCAGCGCTACTTCACTGTCAAAGAATCCTTAAAACATTTACACAAATTTCATAAAAAATGCTTGATTTCATAAACTTCTCTTTCATAATCCAAAACCCACATCATCTGATCATAACTTGAAAAACATGGGGATTACATGGGTTCATGGGGAATCATCATAAAATCATGAGATTAACTCAATTTATGCATAAAAGATCATAGATCAATCAACTAAATCAATAATTAAAGGAATTCGTATCATAGAAGAAACCCTAACTTAATTGGGGATTTCTAACTTTGGAAATAGGAGAGTTTGGGAACTCAGTGAATGGATGGAATCCATGGATGAAAATTATCATACCTCAATGCCAAAAGCTTGACTTCAATGGAGGAATTGGAGAATTGACTTTCAAACCCTAGCTTGGACCCTTATTTTTCAAATTTTCTAGGGAGAGAAATATTTGAGAGGAAGACTTGTTCTTGTTTTTTGAGAGAATGATTTTCAATTGGGAAATTTTAGAGTTAAAACACTTATATAGGGGATTTAGCGAAGGGTTAAACGACATAGTATTAGGCTAGACTAATTAGGAAAAGACCCAACTACCCCTAGGAAATTAACAGTCGTCACTAACGATAGGTATGGTTGATGAACTGTGGTATGATTGATGGTCTGTCCTACACGTCAGTCTATTTACTTTAGAAACAGAGATTTGGGGTATGGACCTACGGACCTCATCCACTGACCGTGGACCCAATGACGGTCCATTGGTCTGATCTGTGTTTCGTGGTCCTCTGAACCTGATTGGGTGGCCAATAAACGAACTAGACCTATGGTCCATGGCTCAGTCCACGAGACGTGGTTGGCCTTCGTCTGATGGCACCACATTCTTCTGAAAAATTGAAATTTCACCCTTTCCCGAAACCAAGGTGTTACAGTGGATCACCATTTTGTTCTTCTGCTCGCCCTTTCTTGGCTTCAAGCTTCACGTGATTGAACCTAAGGTAGGGGACTTGACTGGGTGTAGGATCTTGAGAGACCCTAATCAAGCCATTGATCATAAGAGACACTAAGATAACAATATAATAGAAATAAAGTGAAAAATTGGAATATAAACCTCAACAGAGACTCTCAACATGATACCAATAACACAGTACAATGACTTCATAAGAGGAAATATATTATGCCTGACAAAACGCCTCTATCGGTTGATGTGACTAGGCCAAGCCCTGACTCACAAATTAAGTATGAAATCTAAATGAAAAGAAAGAAATAACTCATAACAAGTGGTCATGCCCTCGAACCATAAGGTGTCACAAAACATTTAAAAAGTGATCAGTCCACTAGTCATGACAGGGGAGGAACATCAGATACTATATTATGAGACAGTAAAGGCACAAGAGAATGTATGTGCTAGTACTTGGAATTTACTAAGTATAAGGAAAGATGCATGAGTATTAACCACATTAATATTGAAACATAATAAGGCATGACCATGTAAATCATCTTAAATTAGATAAACTGTCATCATAATGCATAAGACAAGGTCAATGCAATACTTAAATAGAATAACATAACCTTAAATCATAATATTTGAGGAAAACCATACACTATTATGAGAACCCTATTCTTATGTGGGATTGTACCGTTAAACTACATAAGCAATCTGAGCTATAACATAGAGTCCAAAGTACTACTTCTACATTAAAAAAATGTCATATTTGCCAAGGTAAGGACCATGTTCTGAAGCTTAGGTGGATCCACTAGCTATGTCCAATCGAGACAAAGTCCAACAGGGGCACATAGTTATGGGACAAGGGGTTTTTTATAAAATAACTCCACCTCTACTAACATGTAGTGTCCATCCCATATTCCACTAACTACTAATTAAACTGCCAACTAAAACATATATACTCATATTATAATTATAATAGTTTAATTGGTAAGAATCTACTAATACCAAATCAATCATAAACTTCTTATCATGGAATAGCTCCTTTTAAAATCATGATTTCATATCATAATCATTATGACACATTTAAATCATCTAAATTATGATAATCTTTTCATAAGGAGAATACTTCAATTGGAAGCTAACTATTCTTAAAACATGTTGATACTTTATCCAATAGTATCCTTGATTCATAAATTATGCATATCTTTGAACTTAGTTCATAATTATAAGTTATTGATATACATTGGTTCATGTTAAAAATCTTTGAAACATGTAACTTATATCAAATCATGTACATTAAGATAAGTATAAATAATTTATTCATAAACAATAAAACCCATAAGAAATCATGCAAAACCCTAGAAATTGTGTTGGAATCACAGAAGAAAATAAAAGATCCTTAGGACTAACTGGATGAAAAGGAATCCATTGATTAACTCCTCACATATATCTATGAACCCTAGCCTTGAACTTGGATAAGGTGACTTGAAATCTTGAAGAAATCCTAAATCACCATGTGAGAACCCTTGAGAAGAGACACCTTTAGAGCGTTTCTGGCTTTGAGGGAATGGAAGAATTTTGATATGTAAATTCAGTTATAGGGCTTAGACATAGTTTAGAAATGACATAGTTTAGTAATTAAATGGGTAGAGAAAAGACTTAAATAACATTGAGATAAAACTATCGAATTGACTCTACAGCCCCATGTACGGTCTGTACAAGCTTCTAAGCACCCTACTGGTCATTGTAGACCAAGTAGTGTAGACCAACAATTTTGATAAATAACTACAAGCCCAAGCATACTAACCGTACAACCTTGTATGAGCCATACACCAATCCGTCGACTCAAGAAAAGAAATCCTTGATAGTCTAGAGATCATTCCACGACAAAGGACTACAGATCGTTTACAGTTGTACGGTCCATACACTCACTCGTACAACTTGAGGTATCAAAAATCATCAAATTTGGGAACTCAATCTACGATCGATAACCACATCCGTCCTTTTGGTATGTAGTAATTCTTGAGAGACTTGAAATTTCCCAAATTTCCACACTTAAACTATGACTATGACTGCCTTACTACGAAACAAATGGCTTTTTACTGTTCATATTAAGCCTTTTGAAAACCTACAACAACAAAGTTTTCTACAAAATTTCTTCCCGATTAAACTTATCAACTTCTGAGCTGTTACAATATCTCCCCATTAAGAACGTTCATCCAAGATAAGACTCAAGCTAGCATGAATAGAGAAGGAAAGTGATCTAATGAACCAACATGAATGTAAACCACATAAAAATGCATAAAATCAAGGATTAATTTACCCCAAGCTAAAACTTGAACTTTATAACAACTTTTCATGAATATGAATGCATATGGAAACATGAGAATAGCCAAAATGCCTTCATACGAAAGATTAAACATATTATGCATGAATAACTCAAGCTTAAACCGTAGTGGAGGAAATAAGATAGGGATACTTGGACATCATATCGATTTTAGCCTCCCAAGTAGGACCCTCAACTAAGTGATTCCTCCATAGGACTTCCATGGGAGCAACTTTATTATTTCTCAACTTCCAAACTTGATGGTCCAATATCTCAAGAATTCTCTTAACACAAACATTCTACAATGACACTATTGAAGTAGGGTCATCGGCACAATTTTTCAACAGTGAAACATGAAACACCAGATGCACTATTGTCGAATCAGAAGGAAAATCCAACTCATAGGTTATCTTCCCCAAATGCCTCAAAATCTAATATAGGCATATATAATGGGGAGTAAGTTTCCCTTTCTTTCCACATCTCATCAAACCCTTCATGAGTTTTCAAATAAACACAATTACTAATATCAAACTCAAGCTCTCTTCTTTTAACAATCAGATAAAACTTTTGTTGACTTTGAGCCATTTTCAACCTCTCTTTAAGAAATCGAACTCCATAGACTCATGCACTTACTCGAGCCATATCAAAGCGACCTCTCAAACTTTGAGCAAACAAAAAGAAGACGTACACCTATTACCATGAAGAGCCTCAAATAGAGCAATCTAAACACTGGAGTGATAACAATTTTTATAAGCAAACTCTATCAAAGTTAAATGATCATCTCAACTAGAACCTCTTCATCTAGAAGACATCCCTTAACTCAAGCATTCTACAATGACACTATTGAAGTAGGGTCATCGATAGACTTTTTCAACAATGATAAACATGAAACACCAGATGCACCATTGTCGAATCAGAAGGCGAATCCAACTCATATGTTATCTTCTCAAAATGCCTCAAAATTTGAAATAGGCATAGATAATGGGGAGTAAGTTTCCCTTTCTTTCCAAATATCATCACACCCTTCATGAGTTTTCAAATAAACCCAATCACTAATATCAAACTCAAGATCTCTTCTTCTAACATCCGCATAAAACTTTCGTCGACTTTGAGCCATTTTCAACCTCTCTTTAAGAAGTCAAACTCCATAGCCTCATGCACTTACTCGGGTCATATCAAAGTGACCTCTGAAACTTTGAACAAACAAATAGAAGACCTACACCTCTTACCATGAATAGCCTCAAATGGATCAATCTGAATAATGGAGTGATAACTATTTTTATAAGCAAACTCTATCAAAGTAAATGATCATCCCAATTACCCTTGAAGTCAATCACATATGCTCCAAAATCTGAATAAGCATGCTCGGCTTGACCATCAGTCTAAGGATGAATATTATTACTAACTTTAACTTGGATGCCCATGCCTTTTTGAAAAGACCTCCAAAATAGGGAAGTAACTTGGGACCTTGATCTAATATAACAGATACGGGTACAACATGCAACTTAACCATCTCTTGGATATACAACTTGGCATAGTCCTCAACTAGTAAGAAATCTTTATGGGAACAAAATGTGCGGACTTCATCATTCCGTCCATGATGAACCAAATAAAATCATAAAGTTGCCGTGTGTTGGGTAAACTCGTAATGAAATCCATATTCAAATCTTCCCACTTCCAAGTAGCGATGCTAATATCTTGAGCCAAACCTCCCAATTTTTGTGCTTAAATTTAACTTGCTGACAATTCAAACACTTATCAATGAATTCTGCAATATCCTTCTCCATCCCATTCCACAAATAGACCTCCCATAAATCATGGTACATCTTGGTTGCTCTCTGGTTAATAAATACCACGAACTATGAGCTTGTGATAAAATGGATACACTCATCAACATTTCGAATACATAACCGACCATGATAATGAAGCACACTATCTTCCCTTTGGGAGAAAGCCTCAATGGCTCTCTTAGAAACCTCTTTCTTCAACTCAATTAAAGTTGGATAAAAAAGATCTAACCTGGCCTTAAAATCCGACACAAGAGACGATTCTGAACTATTTTGAACAATGATAACACCTTACATGGCTAAACGAACACCCAAACAAGCTAGTCTATGCACATCATAAACTTATTACTTTTTACCATATTTAATGTGAGCAACACTACATGTGGAAAATGACCTAAGAGCATCGACAACAACATTTGCCTTACCTTGATGGGAAAGAACACTCATATCATAATCCATTAACAACTTAAGCCACCTTCTTTTGTGAACATTCAAATCCTTTTTGCATAAACACGTATTGCAAGCTTTTATGATCAAAACATATCCACATAAACAACGTAGAGATAGTGTCTCCAAATTGTCAAAGCAAAATTTACCGCTGCCAACTCTCAACCATGAGTTGGGTAATTCTTTTCATGCACCTTAAGTTTCCTCGACGCATAAGAAATTACCTTACCATGTTGCATTAGAACACAACCAAGTTAGTTCTTCAAGCATTGCGAAAAACAACAAAACCATAAGAACCTTCCGGTAAAGTAAAAATTGGGGTTGAAGTGAGTCTATGCTTGAACTCCTAGTAACTATTCTCAAAAACTTCTGACCACTGAAATTTCACCTTTTTCTGAGTCAAAGTAATCAAAGGTGAAGCAATAAAGGGAAAACCTTCCATAAACCTTCTATAGTAACCGGCCAATCATAAGAAACTCTTGATAAATGAAGGGGAAAGAGGTCTAGGCCACATTCTAACTACATCAATTTTCTAGAAAATCATCTTGATTACCTTCATCGGAAATAATATGTCCTAGGAAAGCAACACACCTCAAATGAAAATCACATTTTCTAAACGTAGTATACAATTGATGATCCTTGAGGATTTTCAAAAAAATCCTTAGGTGATCAACATGCTCATCCTTACTCTGTGAGTAACCCAAAATATCATCAGTAAACACATTCACGAACATGTTAAGGTGTTCCTTTAATACTCTATTCATATGATACATAAAAGTTGTCGAGGTATTTGTCAAACCAAATGACATCACTAAAAACTAATAGTGACCATACTGAGTTCAAAAAGCTATCTTTGCAATGTCACTTTATCTTATCCTCAACTGATGATACACTAATCAAAGATCAATATTTGAGAAGAAACTAGCACCATGAAGTTGATCAAATAAGTCATTGATCCTAGGGATAAAATACTTATTCTTTACCATGACCTTGTTCAATTATTTATAATGAATGCACATACAAAGTAAACCATCATGTTTCGAACAAAAAAAATCAAAGCACGTGATGGTGACATATTTAGTCTAACGAAACATTTATCCACCAAATCTTTAGCTAATACTTTAACGTCCTAAGTTCTACTAGAGCCATACCATTAGGAATAGAGATAGAATGTGTATTTGATAGAAGGTTGATTCAAAAATCTATGCCCCTTTCGGGATGAACATTAGGAAATACATGTGTAAACTCATTCACAACTGGAACTGAATCAAGAGTAGGGGCTTCAGAATCTGTATCCCTAATCCAAATGAGGAGATAAATGCAATCTACAGAGATCATCTTCCTAACCTTAAGGCATTAGATAAATTTACCTACAGGCCCTGAATTTCCACCCTCCCAATCTAAGATAGGTTCATTTGGAAACTAAAACTGGACCACTCGAGTTCTCCAATTGATGGAAGCATAAAAAGAATGAAGAAAATTCATACCGAGAAAGACATCAAAGTCCATTATGTCTAAGTCTACAAGATTAACTAGGTTGACTTTATGGGAAATTGAGACTGGGCAGCTCCTATAGATTCGCCTAGAAATAATGTAATAAGAGTAGAGACTAAGAAAGGTTATATAAGTATTTCAGGATTGACATTAAACTTCATAGACATATAACTAGTCACAAAAGATAATGTAGCCCCTAGATCAAGCAATGCATAAACATTAAATTGAAAGACTCATGATATAATCGTAGCCACATCTAGATAACCCTCATTATGTTGTCAAGTCTGGAGAGAGCATAAAACCTGTTCAGGCGATGACTACTAGATACAAATGAAGCACCTTTTTGAGTTGGGTGACTAGAAGAAGCACTAGGGTGAACCTAAAGATCACATTTACACTTTCTAGCAATTAATGGACACTCTCTATATCTGTGAGCAGCCTTATCAGAACCATCGCAAGTATCGGTCTTGGCCAAACATCTCCTAGAGTGACTCTTGCCACACTTATGGTAAGTTGGAAATAAAGATCCACTAGAGACACCTCCTTGAGGCTTAAGGTTAGACACACTATCTTTCTTGATTCTTGGAACCAGAGCACTAGATGAAATTAGACCGGAGAACTTTTGTTGAACATCCATTTCTACCAGACCTCTGAGTTAGATAAATCACTACTGCACATTATTTCCCTCTTAGACTCTGTAGCCTTCTCCTTATGATTTTCCTCTTTTGTTTATTGTGCGTGCTTCATCAACCTAAAGACGTCCATCTCTTTAATCAACATGACAATTATACATTATTTGACCACCATTTCAGAAACATGTTAGAAACATTCAAAACAAGCTTACTCATATGAGCTCTAGAGTCGTAAACTATTGTTGGAGCATACTTGGACAATTGAGGAAACTTCAAAGAGTATTCCTTAACACTCATATTGCCTTGCCTTAACTTGATAAATTCTTGCACCTTTTCCTCCCTCATCTCAAGGAAAAAAAATCGGTCAAGGAACACCTCTTTAAACTTGTCGCAATCCAAGGGACCCGCATCAAATTCCATTTTATCCTTCAATTGAGCAAACCATACTTGAGAAACCCCTTTAAATTGATAAGTATCCAAGTCCACCCATTCCCCGACGTCACTCCCATAATATCTACAATCTTTTGAATCCCCTCTACAAACTTTTGTTGATCCTTATCAACCATAGAACCATGGAACTATGAAGGATTAATCCTTGTGAAGTCTCAAACCATTGTTGCTTCCATACCAATATTTGGATTCAAGAGAGCTACAACCTCTTCGTTAGCTTGTGCATTTACATCTTGAGCCAACACTTGGAAAGCAGTCCTAAACTCTACATAAGACACTTTCTCAACCAAAGGATGGGGCAGAGCTTGAGGAACTTTGGGTTACACATTCTAGTTCCTTTATAGAGTTCAACTCTATCACATGACTTTAGAGTAATAAAAGAAGTGGCGTTTCTGAAATATCTCATAACTTCCTATTCACAAATTTGGCACCCTTCACACTCATGAATAAGACTACTAAATGCATCTTGTTAGACACCTAAAACTC
The DNA here is from genome assembly GCA_036250385.1 of Solanum microdontum. Classification (NCBI taxonomy): domain Eukaryota; kingdom Viridiplantae; phylum Streptophyta; class Magnoliopsida; order Solanales; family Solanaceae; genus Solanum; species Solanum microdontum. The sequence continues at coordinate 39,919 of JAJONQ010021724.1, forward strand.
TTTTAAACATGAGCTCTGAATATGAAGTTTGTTACCGACCCAAGCTACTTGCTAGATCTGACATGGTGAATAGGATCCCATGAGACCCTAAATAAGCCACTTAGCATAACCATGATACTAAGGTTACAACATAATAGAAATAAGAGATAAAGCGGAATATAAACCTCAATAGACACTCTAAACATGATACCCAAAACCTAGTACTTCATAAGTAGAAATATACAACGTATGACAATAAGCCTCTACCAATAGATTTTTCTAGGACAAGCCCAAGCTCCTGAAGTAATGTTTTCATGTTTTAAAAAGGAAATACAAAGACTTTTCTCGAAAATCAATCAACTTTTTAAGAAAAAATCAATTTTTTAAAAGAGAGTCGCCATTTCTGGTTTCATGTTTTAAAAAAGAAATATAAAGAAGTTTTTCGAAAATCAATTAACTTTTTAACAAGAATCAATTTTTTCAAAGAAAGTTGCCACTTTATTTTTAAGAAAAATCAACAAAACTCTAAATTTATAAAAGACTTAAACAGAAGAATAATTTGAAAATACCAAAAGGAGGGTTCGGGGTTCAATTTATACTTCGAGAGGGTTTAAGCATTCGAAGTGCCCATTTATGTGCAGTTGACCTACGACTTGACTAAAATTTGACTAACTTTGAAAAATATTTATTATGTTATAAATAGATAAAATCTATTTCAAAATATTATACGAAAAGAACTATAACTTTTAGGAATAAGGTTATTATTATAAAATACTTAAGTAAAGAGATATAAATAAATAAAGAAACTCGATCAATCCAATTAATATGAAAGAACAAAGGTGACCTTTTGGGAATTTATTTATATTTAAACCAAATAAACCAAGGAACAATTACTTGGATGGGTGCCTTTTAATAAATAATTACTGATGTTAGCGATACTTTTTATTTATTATCATTTCTAGCAATACATAACAATACTATGTTAAATTTGCAATATATATTAAAAGTGAATTAAGTATGCAATATATATTTATTATAACTGCTTTTAAAAATATATTATGCTTGTTTGGTAAGAAGTTGACACATTGTATTATACGTGTATTAAAATGTGTGATAAATGTATTATCCATCAATAAAACCTGTATTATGTGTGAATAATAAGTTGTTCTTTGTAATATGTATTAAAATTGTATATAAATGTATTAAAAGTGATCAAGTGAAAAAAATGTAATTGCTATAAATGTTAAATATTTTTTTATTATAGTATATTTATATAAGTTTCCCATAAAACAAAGGTTATAGTTAATACAATAAATAAGCAAAGAAAGAAGAGGTAAAGTAAAATTTGAGCCTTTAGCCCAAATTCACTTTCTAGACCCTTGGCCCACCTGTCCTAAATTTGAAAATGGCCCAATGACAAAAAATGGACCTCAACTCTTTCCTCCTTCTTGGGCCTGCTGGAGTAAAAAATAAAACTAGGCTCTGGCCCATTTTAGTGCCAAGAGACTGTGTCTACACTGATTGTGTACTAATGTCTATGGTCCGTATATCAGATGTATACATCCTTCTTTTGAGCTTCTAAGACCTGTATTTCAGTTCCAACCCCGTATTTTTTTGCTTTCGACCTATAACTGTTGTGCTTTGACTTGTATTTATGCACTTTGACCCGTATATCACGTATACGAAATGTATATAGTCCATTTTTGGACTTTCTTTGTGACTTGTGTTTCAATTTTTCAGAATGTATTTCACCTCCGATTTGACCTATTCATCAATTCCATTGTTGGCTGACTCGAGAGGAAGCATTGGGCCTTTAGCCCAACAAGAAAATGCAAGGAGTGGAGTTCATGGTGAACTCGGGCCGATTTCACATACACACAAGATAATCGATTTAGCAAAGGGAATATGACATGGAATCATGAAATAATGACACAATTAATGAATCATATTGACCTACTTACTAGAGTTATGCCAAAAAATAAAAGAAACAGACAAATTTAACGTTATTATACATTTGGAACAAAACAAGAATTAGTTTAAATAAATACATCAACATCACTGCAAATAACTTTTGTTTCAACAAAATAAGAAAAATATAGCTTAAATGTTCCATATAAGTGTATAAAAAAGCTATTAAAATGATCAGGTTACTACCCCATTCAAGATAAAGCACACAGAGATTTTAAACTTCAATTCATTATCAAATAATAATTGAACAGTACAAATTTAAAACAAAGTCTACAAATTTTGGCTCAATTATGGCCACACACAATATATCAACTTTAGATGGATTAGATTTTGAGATATCTCAACTCATGCTAAAACAACGATTATTTTAAAAGACACGAAGCTAAACTATGTCAAAGAACATCAGACTAGAACTTGAACCATCATTTTGTGAAGTGGGCCAGATAAAGACATGACACAAATAAATAAGAACGAAACCTTGAACTGATCAAAGGATTTCTTATCGAGAAATAACTATAACTTCAAGACTCAACAAACTAAGAAAAGGGAAAGTAACAAGAGCAGATAATACAGCGTAAAGAAAGTATTCAAGAAGTAAACCAATGAAAGTAAAACCAACCAAAACAAAGAGAGTTCTTAGACATTTACTGAGGTGATAATCAGATAGTTTAAAGCTCAGCGAAATAAATGATTTTATCTTTTCAAAGGAGACTAGATTTACTACTAAAAGAACTTGAAAATGAAAAATGATTGAAGCGTTACATGCCCAGAAAGCTAAACACTTCAAAAAAAACAACATATATGAGTATTTAGACACTTTGCAGGATCACAGTCCTTTAACACAACACAAGAGAAACAAACGAAATAGAAGGAATCAAATCTGAATATTAATGATCGAAATTAAACATAAAGCTGAGATTTTTTTTTACAAGAAGCAGTTATTAAACTAACTAAGCAGGGAACCAAGCACATAAAGGAAACCAATTTATAAAAATACAACCCAGTGATGATGTTATGTAATTCAAATAACCCAAGAAACTAAAAAAATGAAATGAAATTACCTTTTTTGGGGCAGGAACTGGGAAGAGAACGAGCTAGCCACGAGGCTTCCACCATCAAAATGGAGCTACACCTAAATCTGCTTAGCTAGTGGCTCGAAAACAACAAATAAGAAAGAGGATGTTTTGCTCTAAATTTCTTAAACCTGGAATGTTTTTTTACCTATCCAAAACACTATTTCTTGAAGAAAATTTTATTTTTTTGTTTGTCAATAAAACTCTTCACTTAACAGTAAGGGAGACCGATATACATATGAGAGAATATGGGATTGAAAAGGGGAGGGGGAGCGGGTGAAAATTTCGAATTGCTCTCACTAGATAAGGCTAAGGAGCTGGAATTAGTACTTTTCCCAACAAATTGAGAATGGAGGCCGCTTGATTTGAAGAGCAAGGAGGCTTCTCACGTGATATAGCTCCACCTGAATGATTCTCGTACAGAGAAGGTAAGGGAGAAAGGAAGAGGACGACGCAGTTTAGTCGATACTTACTAGGTTGAGCCTCTGGACTTATGATTTGGGTTGTGATGGTTTTTGGGTTTTGTTTTTTTGGTGTTCACGAGCAAGAAAAAAATGCGTAGGGGTGGGGTTGGTCGCGTGTGTATTGTTGTTGTTGTTGAACATTGTATCTATGGTATTCAAATGAGAATTGGGCTTAGAAATAAAGGGGAGTTGATTCAAGAAGTGGGGTAAAATGATGTTACACATGGATTTAAATATTGGACTGGAAATATTGTAATTCTAGCTAATTTAAATGGCCCTCTACATTATACGTCTACCCAATTGGATTTAAAACATTACTCTAATGAGTTAGTGTAACAACCCGTATTACGCATATGCTTGTTCTATTTTTGTGATACTTGACATAGCCTTATAGTGTAGGTCAGGGACCATGCTTCTTATATGATTAGTGTTAGTTTAAACTATCTCGGAAGGTTATGTGATGTCTTGAAGGTTTCAGCATGTGTACTGCAAGTTATAACTCCTACGGAAGTATTTAAACTCGAGATGGTAACGTGGTAATTGAGCTTAAAGTTGAAAGTTAAGTACTAAGTTAAAGAAAAAGAGATTAATATTTAGAGAATGGAATAAAATAAGTGAGCTGCTTGCTTGACTTAACTAAGCCAGTAGGTCACAAGAAGGTGCATCACCTACTTTGACTAATTGACCAGTCCAAAGGACCAAGTAGGTGCATCACCTACTTGAGCTATCTGGATCTAGTTAAAAGGCCAAGGTTTATGAATCAGATTTAGGCCTATGCTAATGGACTCACTTGAGGCCCAAACTAAGATAAATAAAATGAAAATGAAATTAAAGCCCAACAACCAAATCTTCCAAGACCCAATATATTTCAGCCCAAGTGAAAGCAAGTAGGTGCATCACCTAGTTTGACCTTTTGAGCTGCTTGATATACATAAGCAGGTGCATCACCTACTTGACCAATTAGTGGCTGAAAATGGATCAAAAAAAGGAGGTTCTAGAGGATATTCTTAAGGTGAAGAAAGCTCAATATAAGATATATTGGCTGCTATTCTCACTCATTTTTAACAAACAATATTGAGAATTAACTCCAGCTCTCTCTCTCTTTTCTCTTAAGGATTTAAATAACAGCCTTAAAGTTCCTTTTAGGATTCTTGAAGAAATCCTCATAGCTGCAAACCAAGGTAAGAGAAACACTTATGGATTTAGCTTAATTCTCCCATGGAAGACTAGAAAACATGTTATTCATGCTCAATCATAAGTAGAAGGCGTAAGTTCCCACAGGCTACTGCTCACTTTCCTTAATTATTAAGATACTTTTCTCTTCTTCTTTGGTTTAAATGTGAAGGGAAGTTGAAGTTCTAGAGGAATTCAAGTTATAAGGAGAAGTTGCAGAAATTGTGGTAAGGTAACTGCTCCATTTTCTTCCTCCTTATGTATGAGTTTGAGTGAGGAATTATGGGTGTGCTGTCATAAAGAACTCAGGGGGGGGTAGTGAGTTCAATAATTGGTTGTATGATAAAGAATATTTGAGGTTGTTTTTTGTGTATTGTTGTTGGTGTAGTGTGGGTAATCTTGGAAAAGGATATATAATGTATGTATTGGGCAGCGAAGGAGGGTGTGGTGATACACATTGTTTTAAGGGTTATATGGGCTCATTATCCGTCAAAGTTAGCTACTGTTTTACGAGGCTGACGGTGTGACAACTGCTAATTTAAGTTTATCATGACTTATATTGTAGATTAAAACCTGAAAGGGGAGGATGAATTGTGATAGTTGTATTGGTCAGAGGATAAGGTATGTAACGCTATTCGATTCATTATTCTTCGGAATGAAATCTAATACTTTCGATTAATATCAATAAGTGAATTTCTTAAGTTTTATTCATACTAAAGGAAACATAGTGGCAGCATACGATCTCCAAATAGCTAACAATATTTCCCCCTCTCCTTAGTGTATAGAATTACTTCATTATATGTTCAGTACTCTATCCTTGTGTAATTATCCTCCTATGTGCTCATATAGAAATGGTATTTGCAAAAGCAAGTTTGGTGAGTCCTCCTCTTAGTCAGTTGAAGACAATTGTGTCATTTAAGCTCACAAGTAATGCATTGATGTTACATAACCCCTTATGTCATTGTTACTGCCTTGAAGTATTATTTGCATGTCTTTTACTACTAGTTCGTATTTCCAAATCTCAAAAATAATTATGACCACCAAAACAACAATCTCAAAGATTAAATAATCTAAGTGAAGCAATCTTTATAATTATAGGTGGCAGCCCAAGGGCAAATGCCTAGCATGGGTCGATCCCAATAGGTATATAAGTGTGGCAGCTAAGGGGCGAACGCCTAGTAAGGGACGATCCCCTTTTGTATAGAAGGGTGGCAGCTCAGGGGCAAAAGCCTAGCATAGGCCTATCCTAATTTCTGTAATTATGAGGACGGCATCCCAGGGGTTAAAATGCCTAGCATGGGTCATCCTCTTCTACCACTGATTAGCTAGTCATTTGTATCACATGCCTTATAAAGATCATAACACACAGAAAGGTAAAGACAAGAATGTAACATACATGATCCCAGAAGTGTTAACAAAGGTGGTCTTCCGATCTTATTTATGCACACATTTATTGATACTTGGTTTCATTCAAACTCTTATTTTATATATGTTATTTCCTTACATATGCAGTACTGACGTCCCTCGCGGGGGACGCTGCATTTCATGCTGCAGGCACAGGTACTCCAGCTAGTAGACCTCCTCAATAGGAGCACATGACACTTAGCTACTTTTAGTGAGCTCCAGGTTGATTAGGAGCTTTACTGAGTCCTTGGTAGATTCATTTTGGTATTGTATCGTAGTTAAGGTTAAGGTGGGGTTTGTCCCGACCTACTCTAAGGTTTTCTATCTTTTAGAGGCTTTTTATACTTATGTATATGGTTCAGTTGCGTCTTAACAAGTTATGGATTCAACGACCAAGTCTTGTATATAATTTTTGGGTCTACTTATGTTTGTTCGTTTGTTGCATCCTATGTGAACTTGTCACAAGATTGTCATAGTTATTATATGCATAGTAAGCACATGTTACATGTTGGTTCTCTTGCGCCTTTAGGGCATCACGTGCCTTTCCGTCTTAATGGGATTTGAGGCATGACAAAAGTGGTATCAGAGCAGGTCATCCTAGGGAGTCTACAAAGCCGTGTCTGTGTAGAGTCTTGCTTATGGATGTGTTGTGCACCACATTTATAAACATGAGGCTATGGGACATGTATGAGTTGTCTCCTTTCTTTCATTTCTTAGATCGTACGATATAACCAGTGTTGTAGGTGAATCATATCTAATTTCTAAATTGTTTTATTATAGCAAAGATGCTAGTTACGAGAAGGAGTAAAAGTACTGGTAAGCGAGTAGATGTGGCTACCCAAGAAGGGACCAGCCAACCCCAATCTAGTCAAGTTGTTCAAGGTGAGGCTAAAGATGAGTCTCTATCATAGACTTCACCGACCCCTGTATATCCAGAAGATCTAAGGAGGGAAGCTGCACCTCAAAAACCCACTATTAAAAATACCGAGCAAGATTTGAGGAACACAGTCTAATTATTGACTCGTATAGTTGCTGGCCACGTCCAAAGGCAAGAAGATCCAGTTGCAGGTACTAGTGGTGTAGATAGAGGAGCTGACATGCAGATATGTGACTTCCTTAATTTTGACCATCCATCATTCACCGGGTCAGATCCTAATGAAGATCCACAGGACTTTATAGATCAAATCCAACAGACTTTGGATGTTATGCATATAAGTGGTAAAGAAGCACTTGAGCTAGCAGTATATAGATTAAACGGTATGGCTATATTGTGGTATGCAGCTTGGAAGCAATCAAGGGGAACAGATGCACCTTCAGTTATGTGGAAAGAGTTCAAAAAGGTATTCCTTGACCATTAACTGCCATTGGAGATCCGAGAGGCCCGTGCGGATCAGTTCTTAAATCTCCACCAAGGAAGTATGAGTGTGAGAGAGTACAGTCTCAAATTTAATACCTTGGCCAGTTATGCTCCTAATGTAGTAGCTACTATGGAGGATATACTTCATCAATATGTGGATAGATTAGATTCATATCTGGTTAGAGACTATACGATTGCTTCGTTGAATAAAGATATGGATGTATTAAGGATGCAAGCTTTTGCACAAAAGTTGGAGGATCAAAGGCAAAGAAGAAGGACACAAGAGTCAGAAGCAGGGCATTCTAAGAGGGACAGATCCATGGGGTAGTTTACACCATCCCAAGGTGAGTTTAAGCCTCGGTTCTCTAACAAACAGCCTAGGCCATCATCTTTCTACTCTAAAGCTAGTGTTACACCACGGTTTCAAGGGTTTAAGGGCAATCAGTTTGGGCAAAAAAGTGAAAGCCAAGGTTCACAAATAGCGGGTCATCAGGAGCAGGGACGTACTAGCCAATCAAGGCCTCCTCGAAAGCCTTGTAAACAATGTGGAAGGAATCATCTAGGTGCATGTAGGTTTGGGACAAATGTTTGTTTTTGGTGTGGTACACCGGGTCATATGATGAGAAATTGACCTCATAGAGGTGTGGGTGGTGTGGTACAAACTACTAAATCAATTGCCGAATCATCATCATGCACCTTCTTTGGGTAAGGGACAAATGCCTACTGGTCGTGGTAAAGGCGCTAGGGGAGCAGCTACTTCTAGTGGATTTCAAAATCGCATATTTGCTCTAGGGGATCGACAAAATTTAAAAGCCACTCCGGATGTGGTTATAGGTACATTGTCCATCTTTTCACGTATTGTATATGCATGAATTGATCCGGCGTCTACACTATCATATGTTACTCCATTGTTTGCTGAAAAGTTCAAAAGAACACCAGAATTATTAGTGAAGCCATTTGAAGTGTCTACACCGATTGGTGAGTCTATTATAGCTAGAAGGGTTATCGTAATTGCATTGTAATTGTTTGTGATCGTGATACAGTGGCTGACCTTGTTGAGCTAGAAATTGTAGATTTTCATGTTATAATGGGTATGGATTGGTTAGCTTCTTATAATGCCATGGTAGATTGCCGAACTAAGATGGTGCATTTCCATTTTCAAAAAGAGGCAGTCCTTGAATGTAAAGGTAATATTGGGGCACCAAGAGGTAAAATTATTTCTTATCTTAAGGCAAAGAAGATGATGTCCAAAGGATACATATGTCATCTAGTGAGAGAGAAAAATATAGATGCGGAGCCACCAACTCTTCAATCCATTTCGGTAGTGAAGGAGTTTCCTGATTTATTTCCTGAAGATCTTCCAGGTTTGCCTCCAGAACGAGAAGTAGAGTTTGGTATTGATGTGATTCTAGATACTCAACCTATCTCCAATCCTCTGTATAGAATGGCCTCGGTAGAATTACGGGAGTTGAAAGAGCAATTAAAAGACTTACTAGAAAAAGGATTCATAAGGCCTAGTATGTCCCCATGGGGAACACCAGTTTTTTTGTACGCAGGAAACATGGCTCGTTAAGAATGTGTATCGACTACCGGTAGTTGAATAAGGTAACGATTAAGAACAAATATCCCCTCCCTAGAATTGATGATTTGTTTGATCAGTTACAAGGTGCTAGGTGTTTTTCAAAGTTCGACATGAGGTCGGGTTATCACCAAGTGATAGTCAAAGACAAAGATATACCCAAGACAACTTTTCGAATACAGTATGTTAATTTTGAGTTTTTAGTCATATCATTTGGGCTAACAAATGCACCAGAAACTTTTATGGATATGACAAATATGGTGTTCAAGCCATTTTTAGATGTGTTCGTGATAGTATTCATAGATGACATTTTGATGTATTCAGAATCGGAAGAAGACCATGCTAATCAAATGCGGCAGGTTTTACAAATTCTTCGTGATCGTAAGTGTAACGACCCGAGAGCACCCCCTAGCTGTTATCAGCGTATTTGACCTATCGGAGGTCTTATACAAGGCCTTAGCATTCGTCATAGCATTTATCATAGAAAAATAGCGGAAAATTTAAAACTTTTTCATAATATAACACAAAACTTAAAAAGTCACCTCATTTAAACCTTTAATACAACATCGGAATACTACGTCTCAAGGTAGCCATCTTAAAACACAACTACAACACAAGAGGGACACAACCCTTACAATACCAAAGAAACTACTATCTAGTACATAGAACTTAAGGAAACTTTTTACCAAAAAGGTCCTTGAATCTTTAAGGACACCCCCGAACTTGGGAATAGTAAGCCAAGCTCATCACTTTTAGGAAAGACCCTTTAGCCACCACCACCTACACTTGGTGTAAAAAGATGAAGAAGAATGGTGTTAGTACAAGAATGCACTAAGTATAATAACCATGC
>JAJONQ010021725.1:0-21376 GCA_036250385.1 Solanum microdontum
TGTTTGGTTTTTTGGTTTGGTTTCGAATTTTAAAAAATAAAACCAAAAAACCAAAAAAAAAATTGAATTTTATATATATATATATATATATATATATAAACAAAAATTAATGTTTAGGTTTAGAATTAAGTTGGAGTTAACCACTTTTGTCCCTTTTTGGTTATTGTCTTTCGTGATGATTACATTTATATTTTATGTTTGAATTACATCTATAATAGGTATCCTTATAAGTATTGTGTTTTAAGTTTTACTTATGATTTATATTAGAAGGTATATTTAAGGGATTAAATATTATTACTTTGGTTATATATGTTATTAAATATTGACATAACCGAATAACCAAACCGAAAAAAGCCGAACCAAATAGAGGAAAACCAAACCAAACCAAATTTATTTTGGATCGGATTTGGTTACACTTTTACAAAACCAAAAACCAAAAATCCAAACCGAATAGTGTAAAACCAAACAAAAAAACCAAATGCACACCCTTACCCTGGGGTATGAAACAAGTGAGGATATTTGGACCTCATGCCATCCTCAGTTTCCCAGGTCACCTCTTCTGTATTCTTGTTTCACCACAATACTTTAACCGAAGCCACCTCTTTAGTCCTCAATTTACGGACTTGCCGATCTAATATGGCAATTTGAGTTTCCTCGTAGGACAACTCCTCTGTGATCTGAACATCCTCAACTGGGACAACCCGAGAAGGGTCTCCTACGCACTTCCGTAGCATAGATACATGGAAAATTGGATGAACATATTCTAGCCCCGAAGGCAATTCTAATTCATAAGCCACTCGTCATACCCTCCGAAGGAAGTATGGCCCAACGAATCTTGGACTAAGCTTGTCTTTTTATGCCAAATCTCATAACCACCTTCATAGACGAGACTTTTAAGAATACCTAGATATCGACGCAAAACTCTAAGTCCCTTCGTCGCACATCTGAGTATGACTTCTGTCGGCTTTGAGCTGTTAGCAACCTCTCCCGTATGAGCTTGACCTGCTCCATTGTCTGTTGTACTAAGTCGGGTCCAATCAACCCTGACTCACCTACCTTGAACCATCCAATGAGAGATCTACATTTTCGCCCATACAAAGCCTCAGAATGTGCCATCCCGATGCTGGAATGATATCTATTATTGTATACGAACTCTATAAGAGGTAAGTGGTCATCTCAACTCCCCTTGAAGTCTAGAGCACACACCCATAGCATATCCTCAAGTGTCAAAATTGTGCGCTTAGCCTGGTCATATTTCTGAGGGTGAAAGGTTGTACTAAGATTAACCTGTATCCCCAGTCCTTTCTGGAAGGACTTCCAGAAGTTGGCGGTGAATTGTGCTCCTCTACCAGAGATAATAAAGACTGGGACACCGTATAGCCTAACAATCTCCATAATATAGATCCCTGCATAGTCTTAGGCCGTAAAAGTAGCCTGACTGGTAAGAAGTGGGCTGATTTTTTTAGTCTATCAACAATTAGCCAAATAGAGTCAAACTTGCGACGCGATCGAGGTAACCCTGCATTAAAATCCATATTAATTGCTTCCTACTTCCATAAAGGAATGGCTATCTCCTGAACTAGCCCAGCGTGATTTTGGTGCTCAACCTTCACCTGTTGGTAGTTAGGAGACTGTGCCACAAACTTAGCAACGTCCTTCTTCATCCCGTGCCACCAATTGATCTCCTTAATATCATGGTACATCTTCGTCGAACCAGGGTGAATAGAATAACGGGAATGATGTGCCTTTTCCATAATTCGATGCGGAAGCCCTTTAACATTCAAAACACACAATCGACCACTATATCTAAGGACTCTATCTCTTGCTAAATCAAATGCTAAAGTCTGTTGATTCTGAGCCTTGGATCATAGCTGCTCTAAGCTAGGATCCTCTTGTTGTCGTGATTTTACTTCTACAACTAGAGATGATATGACTGTGTCCTGAATTGTTACCCCACTATCTTTTGCCTCTAACAATCTGAATCCCAAGCTAGCTAACTGATGAAGCTCTCGCGCTAGCTCACGTTTCTCAATACCTAAATATGATAAACTACCCATAGATCTTCGACTGAGGGCATTAGCTACCACATTCACCTTTCCTGGATGATATAAAATTTCCACGTCGTAATCTTTCAGTAACTCAAGCCATCATCGGCGTTGTCACATATTTAACTCCTTCTGTCTAAATATATATTGAAGGCTTTTATGATGTGTGAAGATGTCAACATGAATGCCATACAGATAGTGTCTCCTGATCTTTAGCGCATGCACAACTGCAGCCAACTCTAAATCATGGGTCGGATAGTTCTTCTCATGCTTTCTCAACTGCCTTGAAGCATATGCGATAACCTTACCATGTTGCATTAGAACACATCCCAACCCAACACCAGAAGCATCACAATACACCATATAGCCTTCTGAACTGTCTGGCAATGTAGGAACTAGTGTTGATGTCAACCTGTCCTTCAGCTCCTGGAAACTATACTCGCAAGCCTCAGTCCACTAGAACTTAGCTGCTTTTTGAGTCAGCTTCGTTAATGGGGCTGAAATTGAACCTTCTGTAGTACCCATCTAACCCTAAGAAACTACGAACCTCAGTCGAAGTCATGGGTCTGGGCCAAGTCTTTACGGCCTCAATCTTTTGTGTATCAACCGCAATGCCTGCATCTGATACAATATGGCCTAAGAAAGCTACAGAGTCCAACAAAACTCACACTTAGAAAACTTTGCATAAAGTTCTCGGTCTCGAAGAACCTGAAGGACTACTCACAGATGATTTGCATGCTCATCTTTTGAACGTGAATACACCAAAATATCATCAATAAATACAATCACAAACAAGTTTAGATACGACCTGAATATACTATTTATCAGGTCCATGAACACTACTGAGGGATTAGTTAATCCAAAAGACATTACCAAGAACTCAAAGTGTCCTTATCTAGTTCTAAAAATTGTCTTTGGAACGTCTTTCTCCTGAACTCGTATCTGGTGGTACCCTGATCTTCAATCAATCTTTGAGAAACACTTAGCACCTTGTAACTGATCAAACAAGTCATCTATCCTCGGAAGGGGATACTTATTCTTTATAGTTACCTTATTCAGTTGTCGGTAATCGATACACATTCTTAGTGAGCCATCTTTCTTCCTTACGAACAACACTAGTGCACCCCGTAGTGAAGCACTAGGCCTAATAAAGCCTTTATCCAGCAAGCCTTTCAGCTGATCCTTCAACTCCTTTAGCTCAGCAGGAGTCATTCTATAAGGAGGGATAAATATGAGTTGTGTACTTTAACCGAAGCCATCTCTTTGGACCTCAATTTACGGACCTGCCGATCTAATATGGCAATTGGAGTTTCCTTGTAGGAGAACTCCTTTGTGATCTGTACATTCTCAACTGGGACAACTCGAGAAGGGTTTCCTATGCACTTTCGTAGCATAGATACATGGAAAACTGGATGAACATATTCTAGTCCCGAAGGCAATTCAAATTCATAAGCCACTCGTTCTACCCTCCGAAGGATCCAGTATGGCCCAATGAATCTTGGACTCAGCTTGTCTTTTTAGCCAAATCTCATAACCTCCTTCATAGGTGAGAATTTTAAGAATACCCAGTCATCGACGCAAAACTCTAAGTCCCTTTGTCGCATATCTGAGTATGACTTCTGTTGGCTTTGAGCTGTTAGCAACCTCTCCCGTATGAGCTTGGCCTGCTCCACTGTCTGTTGTACTAAGTCGTGTCCAATTAACCCTGACTCATCTATCTCGAACCATCCAATGGGGGATCTACATTTTCGCCCATACAAAGCCTCATAAGGTGTCATCCCGATGCTGGAATGATAACTATTATTGTATGTGAACTCTATATGAGGTAAGTGGTCATCCCAACTGGAAGTCTAGAGCACACACCTGTAGCATACCTTCAAGTGTCAAAATTGTGCGCTCAGCCTGGCCATTTGTCTGAGGGTGAAAGGTTGTACTAAGATTAACATGTGTCCCCAGTCCTTTCTGGAAGGACTTCCAGAAATTGGCGGTGAATTGTGCTACTCTATCAAAGATAATAGATAATAGGACACCGTGTAGCATAACAATCTCCCTAATATAGAACCCTGTATAGTCTTCGGCCGTAAAAGTAGCCCTGACTGGTGTGGGCTGATTTTGTTAGTCTATCAATAATTACCCAAATAGAGTCAAACTTGTGACGCGAACGAGGTAACCCTGTAGTAAAATCCATATTAATTGCTTCCCACTTCCATAAATGAATGGCTATCTCCTGAACTATCCCAGCGGGATTTTGGTGCTCAACTTTCACCTGTTGGCAGTTAGGACACTGTGCCACAAACTTAGCAACGTCCTTCTTCATCCCGTGCCACCAATAGATCTCCTTAATATCATGGTACATCTTCGTCGAACCAGGGTGAATAGAATAACGGAAATGATGTACCTCTTCCATAATCCGATGCGGAAACCTTGCAACATTCGAAACACACAATCGACCACTATATCTAAGGACTCCATTTCCTGCTATATCAAATGCTAAAATTTGTTGATTCTGAGCCTTTGCTCTTAGCTGATCTAAGCTAGGATCCTCTTGTTGCTGTGATTTTACTTCTACAACTAGAGATGATATGGCTGTGTCCTGAATTGTTACCCCACTATCTTCTGCCTATTACAATCTGACTCCCAAGCTAGCTAACTGATGGAGCTCTCGCGCTAGCTCATGCTTCTCAACACCTAAATATGATAAACTACCCATAGATCTTAGACTGAGGGGATTAGCTACCACATTCACCTTTCCTGGATGATATAAAATTTCCACGACGTAATCTTTCAGTAACTCAAGCCATCGACGTTGTCGCAGATTTAACTCCTTCTGTCTAAAGATATATTGAAGGCTTTTATGATCTGTGAAGATGTCAACATGAACTCCATACAAATAGTATCTCTAGATCTTTAGCGCATGCACAACTGCAGCCAACTCTAAATCATGGGTCGGATAGTTCTTCTCATGCTTTCTCAACTGCCTTGAAGCATATGTGATAACCTTACCATATTGCATTAGAACACATCCCAACCCAACACCAGAAGCATCACAATACACGGCATAGCCTTTTGAATCATCTGGCAATGCAAGAACTGGTGTTGATGTCAACATGTCATTCAGCTCCTGGAAACTATGCTCGCAAGCCTCAGTTCACTAGAACTTAGCTGCTTTTTGAGTCAGCTTCGTTAATGGGGCTGAAATTGAAGAAAACCCTTCTACAAACCTTCTGTAGTACCCAGCTAACCCTAAGAAACTATGAACCTCAATCGGAGTCATGGGTCTGGGCCAAGTCCTTACAACCTCAATCTTTTGTGTGTGAACCGCAATGCCTGCATCTGATACAATACGACCTGAATATACTATTCATCAGGTCCATGAACACTGTTGGAGAATTAGTTAATCCAAAAGACATTACCAAGAACTTAAAGTGTCCATATCTAGTTCTAAAAGTTGTCTTTGGAACGTCTTTCTCCTGAACTCGTATCTGGTGGTACCCTGATCTTAAATCAATCTTTGAGAAACACTTAGCACCTTGTAACTGATCAAACAAGTCATCTATCCTCGGAAGAGGATACTTATTCTTTATAGTTACCTTATTCAGCTGTCGGTAATCGATACACATTCTTAGTGAGCCATCTTTCTTCCTTACGAACAACACTAGTGCACCCCATGGTGAAGCACTAGGCCTAATAAAGCCTTTATCCAACAAGTCTTTCAACTGATCCTTCAACTCCTTTAGCTCAGCAGGAGCCATGCTATAAGGAGGGATAGATATGGGTTTTGTACTTGGTAGCATATCAATAGCAAAATCAATTTCCCGTTCTGTAGGGATACCAGGGAACTCGTTTGGAAATACATCTAGAAACTCATTAACTACCAAAATAGACTGAAGAGTCGGTAGTTCTGCATCTATATCATGAATGTGAACAAGATGATAAATACAACCCTTGGTAATCATCCTCCTTGCCTTAAGATAGGAAATAAACCTACCTTTCGGCGTTGCTGTATTGTCTTTCCATTCCCGAACTGCCTCTCCTGGAAAGTGAAATCTAACAATCTTTGTCCGGCACTCAATATTAGCATAACAAGATGCTAACCAGTCCATACCTATAATGACGTCAAAATCGACCATCTCTAACTCTACGAGATCTACAGAGGTCTGATGGTCGATAATTTCTATCGTGCAACCTCGATAGACTCTACATGCAACAATTGACTCACCAACTGGTGTAGATACAATAAAGGGCGATCTAATAACTCTGCTACTATACATAACTTCCCCGCAATAAATGGAGTAACATAAGACAGAGTAGATCCAGGATCTATCAAAGCATAAACACAATGGGAGCAAACAATCAATGTACCTGTCACAACATCTGGTGATGACTCTGAGTCCTGTCGGTCGGTTAATGAATATGTACGGTTCTGTCCACTACCAAGACTAGATGCTCCCTCTCTGCCTCCGCCTCTACCTCTACGTACTGAAGTCAGAGGTCCACGCCCTGTAGACTGTGTTGATGAGGAGAAACCTACTGCTGACCTGGTCGACTGATCTATACCACCTTGACCTATAGTAGGACAGTTTCTCCACCCATGCCCCTTCTATCCACAAGAATAACAACCTGTGGAACCCTGTCTGAACCTCCCGAAATGCATCTTACCGCAAGTAGCGTAACGCGACGGGGCTGTCCTAACCCGGCCTAAACCCTTCTCCTGCTGCGATCCTAATGCTCGTGAACCCTCACCTAGGCCTGACTGTTCCTGACGATCAAATATTCTACCCTGGAACTGTTGTGGTGGAGGTCTAAGTGGCCTAATAGAATATCGGAGTCTGGGACCACCCTGAAAATCTCCCTGCAAACTAGCGGGCCTACCCCTCTTCTGTCTCTCTCTCGACCCTCTCACTCATATACTGTAAATATCGGCGATCGTCTATGCCTTGTGCAAATGCCTGAATTCGTGAGATATCCATATTATCATTTAGTGCAGCGGTAGAACAAGCATCGATATAGTTTGAGTCGAGCCCTCCCACAAATCTACGCACCCTATCATGCATCATATCAATAAATGCTGGTGCATATCTAGCTAATGAATCAAATCTCAGCCCGTACTCTCGGACACTCATGCTACCCTGTCGGAGGTTCAGAAAATAGTCCACTCGACCATCCCTAATCTCTCGAGGCAAATAATGATCTATGAAAACTTCTGTAAAGCTATCCCAAATGGGTAGTGATGCATATTTTCCCCTAGATCTCTCCCATCTGTCATTCCATAATACTACAACATCGCGTAATCAAAATGTTGCTAACTCAACTGACTCAATCGCTAAGGCATGCATGACTCTAAAGATCCTATGAAGCTGATCAATAAAGTGCTGAGGGTCTTCTCTGCAATCTGTCCCTGTAAAATTGTGGAGGATTCAAGGCAAGAAATTCATGAACTCTCAAATTTTCGGGCCCTTCAGAAGGTCCGGCAATATCTAGAGTAACTAGCAGGCACTGTGCAGCTACTAACTATGCTAACATACATACTGCACTCTTGAAATCCTGATCAGATGGAATAAGAGGAACTAGAGGTGGTACTGCTGGTGTAGTCGGAAGTCCTGTAGCCCTCGGAGGCTCCTGAAGCAGTGGAGAAGCTATGAGGGGGCTGAGAAGATGTCTCCCCCTGGGTCTCACAATGGGCAACCTCCAACTGTGGTACCTTGTCGGTACCCTTGCTTGTAGTTGTATCTAGCCTTTGGCTAGTTGTGGTTTGTCTAGTGTCAGTCATCTCTAAATGCATACAAGTATCAATTATAAGCCAGAAACTTCAACCCTTAAGACACCACTCTATAGCACGAGGTGCGCAAAAGAAGGATAGTCATTCTAACATTCCCGGTAGCTTTTTGCTTATCGGATGTGGTGCACAACACATTTATAAACAAGAGTCTACTAGACATGGCTTGCAGACTCCCTAGGATATGACGTTGCTCTGATACCAAGTTTGTCACACCCCAAACTCGAGGGGCGCAACGACTCTTAATGCCAAAACTATGTCCCGAGCTGACCCTGCTGAACCATTAGCTACTAGCACATGACAGCCACACGCAATCAAGAAAACAAACAAGTATATCTCGGCTTAAAACTAAGCTCTCGGCCAGCAAGGCCCTTTCCAACTAATCTATAAAAGAAACAGCTACTCCCAGGAGATTATATAAATAAATAGTCAACTAGCACAGAAGTCCTGATTGGGTCATCGAAGCCACAATGATATCTATACCAAAACTAAAAGCAGGTACATATCAATACAATACATCAAACAACTCACAAGCTTCAGCAAACCAACAACATAAGCCAGTATGGCCATAACGTAGCTAAACATCCCTCATATTAGTCTGCAAGCCTCTAAGAGTAGTAAAGATTAGTGGGACAGGTCCCCAGCCTACCCAAAAAGATATATACAACAAAAGGTAGCAAACCTTTCAACTCTGGCAGCTCCAGAGGAAAGGGGCTAGCCAACCGGATAAAAGTCAATCCTACTGTTGTGGAGGTGTTCTCGGTCGTCTGTCAGGACCTAAATGCATGAATGCAGCACCCCCAAGGCAATGGGCAGTCTGTACAAAATATTGTACAGAGTATGAAAGGCAATAGACTATGAAGAGGTATCTTGATATACTAGAATAATCTGCTAAATAAATCAAGGATAATATAAGTGTACTGACTTGCTCCTAAATCTAAACTTATCAAAAATAACAAAACAACAGCCTAACCAATCCCCCATAATCTCAGCAGGTACAAACAACACACAAGACCACCTACTCAGGCCCCCATAAGCCCAGAAGGTGCCAATCAGCCTATATATCCCTATCGGTAGTCCCATATCCCCGTAGGCAGTCATATAGCCCTCTTAGGCATTAATAAAGCCCCCGTAGGCAGCACATAGCTCTCTTAGGTATCAACTTAGCTTATAGACAACTCATAGCCCTTTTAGGCAACAACATGACCCTGCAGGAAGCACATAGCCTTTTTAGGCGTCAATATAGCCCTGTAGGCAACTCATAGCCCTTCTAGGCATCAATATAGCCCCGTAGGCAACTCATAGCCCTTTTAGGCATCCATATAGCCATATAGGCAAAACATAGCCCTTCTAGGCATAGATCACATTCCTGCAGCTAACCACAATACCCCCAAGGGCAACAATAACACTTCAATCGCTAAAAGCGAGCAATTTAGTTATAAGCAACCTATACAAATAGCCTCTAAGTTGTGTCCAACATAGGGACGCTACTAACTGAATAAGAATCCCGACAATGGAGGATTATATCAACTCGAGCAGCCAACAATCAACAATAATGACTTCTAGTGTAACAAGGATAACAACCCAATTACATTGCTACTAAACTTTAAGGAAACATGCCGTAATTAGAGAATAGTCTTAACATACCTTTCCAATGAACACTCGAAAGACCATAGTTCTTTCACAAAAGTTGTTCCTTATGTCCTAAGCTTCACAAACACTATATATACACAGCTGGTATGCACCTATAAATAGTTCATAATTAATATTAAATCGACAGATTTGCCATATTGCCCCAACTTTTCGACACGTACATAGAAATTCATGAAAACAACCATAAAAGGGTCCCGAGATGATTACCTTAGTTAACCAAGTGTAAACATTGAAGAAACACCAATAACTACCAATTTATATCTTCAAAAACCAGCTCCAAACGCAACTAATAGAAGGGAAAAACAATTGCCACGTGTAGGGATTACGTTTCTAGGCACGGGGAAATGTTTAATGATAGAAATAGTCAAAAACTAATCTTCATCATGCTAGAACTCCATAGGGACCCTCTCTTAAGCTTTCTCTCTGGTTTGGAACTGAAATGAAATGTTTTCATGGCTTAAAACGTTAAATAAGCCGACATACCATATTTTTGACCTGTCCTGGATTCTGCCCCGGTAGTCCCTAGTAAAACACTCATAACTTTTTACTCTGATGTCGGTTTGATACAGAGTTTTGTGCGTTGCAAACTAGACTCGTAGGCCTTCAATTTAATGGGTGATACGCCTTCTAACTCTTTATATATTGGGAGAAAACATCCAAGACATTTGACCCAAATTTTAGAGAAATCTTTAAAATGGAACTTACGATAACTTTCACCAACTTTTATTTCGCCACTTACTTAACTTCAAAACTTGAGATACAACCCTTGAACACTTAAAATATGGCATACAACATCATTTTTAATTTATTACTCACCCTCCTTGTCTTTCAATGAAGATACGAGTTAATTTAGACGTTTTGAAAAGTTGGGGTGCTACAGTTGTGGACAAGAAGGTCATAATAAAATAACATGTACTTTCTTCCCGAAAGATTCGTGATGATTAGTTTTTCCGGAGTACTTTGATATTTCATGTATAATAATTCTCAAAGTGTAGCATTTGTTTCCACAGTTACAAACATATACATTACAAGGTTCTTTTATCTTACTAGTTTCTGATGCAATAAATTGAAATAACACGTTTATCAATTCTATCTATATTTTTTTATTGTTAAACTCTGATAAAGTTAATTTTGTATATATATACTTAAATTTGTGAAAAAAATTCATCGAATAGTCAATTAGTATCAAGTGCTGAGATTTGTACCCAAAGGTATAAGAGACAGCATGTAAAATTTACTAAATATATTGAAAGTATATCGAATTGTATCAAGTCTAACAATATAGTATGTGTTGTGATACTTAATACATTAATTTTGTATATATATATATATATATATATATATATATATATTGTGTATCTGATACTTAAATTTGTGAAATTTTTACATCAGATAGTCAATTAGTATCAAGTGTTGAGATTTGTACCCAAAGGTATAAGAGACAACATGTAAAATTTACTAAATATATTGAAATTATATGGGATTGTAACAAGTTTAACAATATAGTACCATGTGCTGCGATACTTAATAAAATTGTGATTTTCTTATCATGATACAAATTTAAAATAATTTTGTGTAATATATATAAATTTCTTTTTGATAATGCATATCATGTAAGAATAGAGTATCAAGTGTTGTGATTTGTACCAATGTTGTAAGAGTCAGCATGTAAAAAGATATTTAATTTTTTCAAAATTAAATGGCGTGTATCAAGTATAAAATATATAGTACGAAGATTTGTGATACAAACAAGTTTGTTATTTTGTATGCAATTATGTATCATGTACATAATAATTGTTTCGTAAATTTGTAGTGATGTGTACCATACTTATCGGTTACAAAATTTTCTGAATTAAGTACTACCTTTATTGAACACAAAATTAAAAGCAAAAATAAACAATTTTAAACATAAGAACTCTTCAAATTTAGAAGTATTATGTTAAAAGGGTAATAAATACTCCAAAACACTAATTAATGTATCTTAAAAAACAAATAAACATCAACACATGTCTGTGAACAGGAACATGGAAAACTAGTCTACATTAACAAGTTCATTTTCTGCAGCTAGAGTTAAGTCACACTTCAGCCTTATAGGGTCATTATTATCGCTAACATATCCCGCCTTAGCCTTGTCGAGATCATACTTCCACAACAGTGCTGCATATCTTTTGCGAAGATATTCACCTCGAAAACTATTATATGGGATGTTGATTTCGTCGCTCAAGAATTCAACAAATACAACTACGAACATTCCGCACTCACTACAAAAAATAAGAATATTAATTATAAAAATTAATTAGATACAAAAATTAAAGAAAGAGTGATACAATATTGACAGGCTATCACATTTGGGATCTGACCTTGGTAATTGCATTTGAGAATATTCAGATATGGATCAAATATAGTATCCTTGAATAATTGGATACCTTCATCCCCTATTGACAACACTAAGTCTTGAATGAAATTTATATTGTGAGTAGGGCAAAACTTAAGGGAGTGTTTTGGAATTTGTTTAATTACATAATTCATATTCTGCAATTCAAAAAAATGATGTTGATCACTAAAAAAGGATCCAGATAATACATACAAACCTGAATGAGAATGATTTTGAACTAAAATATGAATAAAAATATAAACTTGTATCTGATACATAATTCTAACTACACATTATCTTTCACTAAAATTGATACTTAATAGTAACAAAAACTTTGAAGATGATACATTATGTTGTTCTGCAACTTACATGTAATCCTCTAATTTGAGCTTTAATCTTTCATAAACTTATCATAACAAAAAATTGACCAAAAATTGGGGTTTTATTTGTAAAAATGATTAATTGATACTCAATACCAACATTTGATACATTAATCATAAATATCAACCATTCTATCTCATTATTTGAATTTTAACTTTTTGATACATTAGTCGTTATAAATCAACAATATGTACCAAATATTAGAATTTTTGTGTTAGAAAATTAGATTTCAACCAATATACATAATAATTTTTTTAAATAATAATGTATCTACTATAAAGCAAATAAGAACATGTGAATACAAAATATTAAAAATAAAGACAAAGAATATTAAAATACATACAGTGGGTAGTGCAGGTCGGGATATGGCTGGGGCAACCTTTCTATCCCTTTTCTTTGGTGTTTTTGCCATTTTTGCTTCTGATGATGCATGTACCTCCTTTTTAGCTTTCTCCTTCTTTGAACTTTGCTTAGCCATTGTTAGAGGATCATGCAACCTCTTAGACCTATTTTCTGTCCAGTTGGGATCTTCATAATCAAAGATTCAATTATTGTTGGGTGTGACTATTTGGGTAATCCCAATACTAAAAGAAGGAGGATTCATAAAGTATCAGAAAATCGAAGAAAAAAACTAAGAAGAAATTTGAAGAGGAAGAGACTACCTATTACAAACTCTGAAATTGGTTGAATGGAGAGAGAAATCGTCTGAAATTCAAAATTGGAAGAATGTGATAATTGAAATGAATCTGGAGAGAAAATAGGGGAGTAAATTTAGGAGTGGGAAACGTTGGTTGGGTGTTCTTGAACAATAATAAATCTGTGGAGAAATTAGAGGAGTAAATTTAGGGGTGGAAAGCGTAGGTTGGACTTCTTCAAGAATAATGTATCCGGAGGTTTTGTTTTGTGGGAGAAATAGGGATTTTTGTATTTTTTTGAAATAGTCGGGAAATATAGAGAATCTGTTAACTAAGTGTGGGTATTCTAGTAATTTATCCAAAAAAATTTGGGGGTTTTGTAGTGACAATTGGCATTAGTAATTTGAGAGATTCCAATGTCGACGAAACAAAACAATGGAGTTGAAGAAACCCTAGATCGTATCAGTCAGTTGGCCGACTCACTTCTCATTCAAATTGTCTCCCTCTTGCCCACCAAAGATGTTGTTTCATCGTCTCTTCTATCAAAAAGGTGGTGTTATCTCTGGACTTCAATTTATAGCTTCATTTTCTCTAATTTTGATTATAAAACAACAGCAAAATTCATATCATTTGTGGATCACGTTTTAGCTCGTTGTACTTGTTCCAAAATTGAAAATTTTCATCTCTATTTAGATGAATACTATACAAGTCCATCTAACTATTACTTGAAAATTAGCCGATGGATTAATTTTGCTCCAGAAAGAAAAGTGGAAGATATTGTATTGCATAGACATGATGAGAATCTCACTTACAAATTGCCTCTATCTATTTACTGGTTGTCGTCATTGATTTCGTTGAATTTGAGTTGAATTTTTGACCAAAGTAAGCTATTATTTAAACCAATTCATCAAAATAATATGTTTTTTTGAAAATTTACAGAACTAGTATAAACGTATAACGTTTTAGGCTATATTTTACTTTAAAAAAATCTGTTGTGTAAAATATATGGACTGATGGCGTTAAATAAAGAAACATTACTGATAATAACATTTTAAGAATAATACGTTACTTTCAAGTACGTTTTATAATTCGTTACTCGGAGACACATTTTAGAGCTAAAACGTTGCTCAAACGTTACTCACAATATCGTTTCTTCAAAATCCATTCACAGACCATCGAACCCTATAAATTTATAATTGAATCCTGCAAATTTATCTATAAAAGGTTACTATCACGGACATAGCCTTTTAGTTTGCTTAGTACGTTTCTTGTTAATGTATTAGTTGCTTTTTAATTGTTCAAGGGTTTTAGTTATGTTAATATCCTTTCAATTAGCTGTTGTAAGGTAACTTCAATCCTAGATACCAATAATACACTGACGTTTATTTTTCTCGTTGTCCCTTTTGAACAGACTATGCTTGTGGGCATAACCATGTTCTATTGGATTTTTCTTGTGAAAATCAAGTGCATAAAAAGATAAAACAAACAAGTGAGAGTGATGATTTTTCTTCCGATTTTTCACCTAGCTAGTGTTCGATAAATTATAGTGATCTCAAATTAATACCCTATCAAGAGAAAATTGCTCTCGAGTTTGAAAACCAATGAGAATACTAAGGAATAAAAAGTAAAGAACCAAAAAACAAATGAATATTTTTAATGACAAAGCCTTTGTCAATAAGGCGACGAACATTCTATATTTTAGCAAAAAGTATAGGAATTCAAATGTAAGCTTTGTACAAAATCACAACCAACAAACTTCACTGTATAAAGCCTTTTCACCTATGCTAGATTTAACTAATTTATCACTATAATCCAAGAAGCTTAGCTGCTAGAAAACTTGATCAGCTCGCCATATTTATCGAATAGCTAAATAGCTCATCCTATAATCAACACGAAAACATTGAAAGATACCTTCACAAAAGATACCACAACACAATGCTTATTAGACATAGAGATAATAATTTTAAGAATAACACGAAAGATACCTTCATGTCACTGTCGGATTCTCAAAAAAATTCCCGGGGAGTTTTTGGCCTCATTTTTTACCTGTTCATTAAAAGTTTAATAGTCAAATAGCTATACAAATGGAAATATGTTGATAACAAAGCTCAAGACAAATCAGTCCTTGCTGCCCAGTGCGTTTTTCCTTCTTGACGTGTTGGTGGAGATAGTGACTCCCTGACAAGTAAAGGTAAATTTTCAATTATTCGATTACGAAAAAAAAGAGAAGCAGTTATGTAAATATAATAATGTAAAAATGTTAAAATACTAGTCCCACCAAGCTTAAAAAAAGTTATACGCTTCTCCTTCACTAATGGTTCACTGCCTTCGCTTGCATAATCCGAATCATCACCATCCATTTCATCGTTGGAATCATCCAACTCACTATCTTCTATCTCAGTGTAGGAGTCCTCTAAATTATTAAAGGCATCGAGGATCTCAATGGATGTTGGCACAAGCGATGAGGTAAAGTTTGGGACATTCTCAAAATGTTATTATCGATAACTACCAAAAACATTTTCAAGATACGAAAAACTTGAATTCCTTGATATTTGTGGAGTTTGTGGTGTCATGTATGAACAATCTCACTATTTCTTGATTAATATGTCATACGTGATGCCATATGAGTGAATTCCTGAGTGTGGCCCCTTAAAGTGGAACCAATATCACAACTGGTTGTTGCTTGATTATCTTCCGAGAGTGCTTGGGCATTTTATGTGGCACGATCCACTTTGTCCATTTCAATAGACACTCGTCCTCTTTCAACAGCACGTGCCCTCCTATCAGCAATGCCACATTTTCCTCACCTATAAACAGAGCGATGTAAATGATTAGCATGTACCTCTATCTCTTCTATAATCGGCTTGTACATAAATTCTATCAGCCTCGTGCACATATGTCAAACATCTTTCTCCTTCATTCTGAACCATTGCACGAAACATGTAAAGTTCCTCCATTGATGATTGATCACCGATTGATTTTACTTTATCAACCATTACCATCGAATGAATTCAACGCACCTGTACAAAGTAAACCACTATTATAGAGGCAACAATAGAAACAATAGATGAACAAAAAACACCAACTGATGATGGCAAAATCATTGAACAACGTAGCAACTAACTTAAGAGGAAAGAATTAACTTGCTTGAAAAGCTTCAAGGATAAGAGTTAAATGCACTGGAAGTACTGAAAAGTATCACAAATAATTGTACTTATGCTCATAGGTACTCTTAGAGCACTTCATGAACAAGCAACCAAACACAAGATTATTTTGTGAATATCATAAGAATGGTTCACCAATAAAGTCTAACTTGTTGTGAGAGCTTGGAAACACTTCTTCATTGCATATTATGAAACTTAGCCGCCATTGTCGTACTTAAATCCAAGATTACTTTACTAACCAGTTAGCAATTCCATTATTTAAAGATATGACACAAATTATCCAAGCAAATCACAATAAAATTATTAAATAGACGAAGTGCTATAACATTATAGGGAACAAAAGAGCAATTACACAAATAAGCAGGATCAAACCTTCAGTGTGTTCAAGGAAAAATCACTCATCAACTTTGTTAAAAAAATATATAGTTGATGTAAGAACACAAGTAAAATCAATACTTAGATTGTGATGTCAAGCATAAGCCACAAGCTGCTATACACACTCTTATACAACTCAATAGCTTAGCCCACGGGAAAATCGCTGTCTTCTAGGCTAGGAAAACAATTACTTCAAACAAGAATTGACATTAATTGTTGTAGTGATACAGAAAGTTGTGCTACCCAAGGCTATAATGGACCTCCTTAACCTTATACGGATAGGAAAAATAAAATTATCTTATTGTAGGAAACCATTGAAACGTTGATTTCTTAAGTTTGTGGGAATATTAAAACCTAATTCAAGCATTTTTCTACTATTTTGTAAAGAAAAAACATACCTCAAGAACAGACTAAGCTTTTGGATAATCCAAGCTTGTCGTGAATCTCTTCTTTCCAAGCTTTTCGACAATCCAAGCATGTCATGAATCTCATTTAGACCCAACAAAACTAGTGGCGAGAATTGTAAACAGAGTTGTGTGAGTTGGGAAAGTTGTAATCTAATTTGAAGATTTCCAAAGCTAGGGTTTAGATTAATAAGGTAAAGGCGGACATCAAAGCTGAGATAAATATGAGGCTCGTTTTACTCCTAAAACGTTATTATGAGTAACGTTTTCTAATAATAGCTTATTTGGTAAAAAATTCATTTGAGTCGGTGGGTGTTTGAAAAAGGACGAGATATAGCTTGGAACTCTTTAAAGAGGTTAAGGTTTCACTTAATAATGTTAAACGATGATGATATCGTGAACTTACTGTCAGTTTGTCCTGCTTTGAAAACTTTGGAGTTGTCAGTTGTCACTATTCAGGGGTTTACGTTGCCTTGATATTGCTTCTTCAAATTTGAAGAGACTAACATTGGCGGGCCATTGGAAGCCTGATGCTGGGACTGATCTTTCTTTGAAAATAATTGCCCCACATGTTCAACATTTGGAGATTTCAGGAGATATTTGGTATCTCAAGTGTAGGCTGCTAAAATGTATCCTCTTTGGTTACAGCCCGCCTCACTTGTCAATTTAACAGTATTGCTTTTCCCTATGAAGGCCGTCGTGATTATCATCAAGTTTTGAGAAACTTTGTACTGGACTATATTCAAAAATTGAGTTATGCGACTGAGCTAACATTTGGAAATTGGTTAACAGAGGTTTGTTTTTATGTCAAAAGATCTTATTTTCTATCGACTTTTGGCTAAGAATTGCAGGATGTAACCCTGAGAAAGATTCTGCCTACAAAATCTCATACCATTATTAACTATGAACTTTTACATACCTGAGAATTTCAGTGAAACTCCTTTTTGGTTGAATTATTAAAAGGAAATTATTTTCTGTTTACAAAATGATCGTCTTTCACCATTTGTGATCTTCCCTTGTACTTTTTGAAGATGGATATTTCCTTATTGGCAATAGATTATTTTAGAAACTAGCCTTTCATACATTGTTTTTTCTTAAAGTGATAACTATGGTTAAGTTTTGATAACATTATCTTTTGTTGGGATTATATCACCAGGCTGTGTTCATATTGCTACTCGATGGAGTTTCCCTTCCAGAATTGAGATGCAAATGCTTGACGCTGGAGTTGCATCCAATGTATCACACCTTTTATGGAATAGCTAGCCTTTTGCAGGCCTCACCACTTTTGGAGACCGTCAACATGCATTTGGCATTTTGGATCGTAATTTCTCTTGATTTATGCTTTTCTTTCTACATCCACTGCTTTTACTGAGTTTCTTAGGGAGAAACGTAAATAAACCAAAACATTAATTATCAACAAGAATCATTTGTCAATATAAAGCTACTGTATAAATAATTGGATAGGAGGATTGGTGACCAACTGATTCTTTTTGCTTGGTTTATATACTGTTTGCAGATTTCTAATACGGATTTGATATTGTAATTATTTGCTGAGAACTATTCAAGATTGGATTTTGAAAATTGTTCTATATCAGACATGCTGTGAAATCATGTTATTGTCTTTTGTAGAATAATTTTCATTATGTCATAGACCTGCATCAGGTCCTGATTATATTCTCTGTTCCAGGTTGAGGATGCGCATTTTCTCTTTGAGATCTATTTGGTCAAAACAAAAAATAGCAATTTGCAGAGTTGGATTTCTAACATTGTGTTTCCCAATATCAAAAATGTTAAGATTGTCGATGGTACATGGGGATGTTCGAAGTTTTGGTCCAAATACAAGCTTTTCAAACTTTCGAAGGTTCTACTGAAGAATGCAGTGGTTTTGAAGGAGTTTGTTATCATAGCAAAGAGAAGAAAATGCCGGAATTGTTCAGAGAACTGTGTCTCCCGATATTTATCAGGACTTGCTAAGAAATTGTTAGAGATCATCTAAGAAATTTGTGATTACTTACAAAGAGTTTGCTTTACATGACAGAAGTGATTATGTCAAAGCACTAGAAATGTTATCTTAAAATGTAGCGTTTGATATACTGCAGATGTGATTTGGAATTTGTGGCATATCAGATGTTTGGTTCTCATGAAGCCTTTGTATGTTTCACTCTAGACATTACATATTTCATTTGAAATTTAGGTGTATTGGGATTATATTAATCCACTTTTATGGTTCAGTGTTAACCCATATATTTCATATTCAGTACCTAAAATTTTAGTGAAAAATTATTTCTCTCTTCTATTCAAGTTCATAAATAGACAAATCACAGTAAAGCTTTCTAAACTGGAAACTGATACATTCACACGAGACCTTGAACAAAATTTTCTATTACAAACTTCAAAGTTCAGAGACGTTGTGCAAGCGTAAGAATGAGCAAACTAAAAACAAATTAAGACAAAGCAAAATCTTGAAGAATTAGATTGATATAATCCAACTACAAGAATACGGGAAAATTAGTGTAACGAAGATAAAGTGTAATATCAGTCTTATGAAGTCAAACCTAAAGGAATATCTATGAAATTATCCCTCATGTTAATGAGTATATATTTGCCAAATATGTAAAATTTCTAGTGATGTTATTTAGTAATTTGTGCTCATTTCACATTTAAGACTACATTAATTATCCTCATGTTAATAATTCTGTATTAAAAAAGGATATAACATGCATGCCAGATTATACGTATAATTTGATTGAGTGAAATCCAAACCTCACGAGTAGTGGGCATTATTAGATGGATCAGAAGAAAAAAAATAATTTTTTTTTTACTGTAGTCTCCAATTAGCCTGTGTAAGTCGGGCATAAATTTTTCTTCACAAAACTCGTCATCGACAAGCTAGGTCACGTAAAGTTAATAATTAGTGCCCGACTCAGCCCGAGTTGCACCAGGCAAATTAGATACTACGTAAAACGAAAAAGACTCGTCTACATTGATAGTCGATAGATGCTCATCTGCCTATTCATATTTCATGTCCCTCTTTTTCTATTCTATGTATGTATATATAGAGAAACAAAAAAAATCAATCTCAAGAGTTAAGAAAGAAAGAGGAGAATAGAAGAAGAATGTTATGTTAGGGGAGGGGGAAATAAGGTTATTT
Organism: Solanum microdontum; assembly: GCA_036250385.1. Classification (NCBI taxonomy): domain Eukaryota; kingdom Viridiplantae; phylum Streptophyta; class Magnoliopsida; order Solanales; family Solanaceae; genus Solanum; species Solanum microdontum. The sequence continues at coordinate 19,959 of JAJONQ010021725.1, forward strand.
ATAGATATAATTGATGAATGAGATTGTAACACGTGAATAATAGTTAAGAATGGTGAAAGACGTTACAAGATGGAGAAAACAAAATAAAGAAGGGAGTAAATATGAGCAAAGTAGTTATTAAATGCTAACATAATTGATATACTAGTAATTAATGTAGATAACCTTTAATATTAATAATATTAATAATGAGTAATAACACTACGATATAATAATAGTAATATATAAGAATATTATTATTATTATTATTATAAATATAAATTTTTATTTTATTTGACACAATGATGTGAGTTGGGTTTATATGATTAAAAAATGAGTGAAAATTCATATAATTAGCCCTAACTTATTTAGGACCCGTTTGGCCAAAAAAAAAACTTGGGAAAACTTGAGGAAAATTTGAGAAAAACTTGGAAAGTGGTTGTCACGCTCCGAGTCTACACCCTCGAAACACTGGAACATAACATATAAGCTTGAACGGGTAGAAAGGAAGACAATTGTGTGAATGACATCAACTCCACACCATGGAGAATTTATAATGTAGTGCAAGAATTGAAAGCTCATATGGAGACTAATGGCTTCATTTTAAGCCACTGCTACAGAGAGGCAAACAAAGTTGCAGATCTTCTGGCATCTCTCAGTTACGACAATCCTAACAACATGGTCTATGATGCTTTTGGAGAATTACCAACTAGAGTAAAAGGACTAATGAACATGGATAGGTGGGAGATGAATAACTTTAGAACCATGAAGAGAAGAGGAATGATCTGATTTGGGAACCTCCTTGAGGCATTTTTGTGTATTGACAGTACATAGTACATGAGTTTGGCGTATTGGCTCACTTGGTTACTATAGCCAAATGAAAAAGCCATACTCTTCTCTTAATAGGGAGTAGTAATCACTGATTGTAATCTCCCTCATATCATATATAACTTTTTGCTCAAAGATGAGTAAAATGCATTTTTGGTGGAAAATTTTTTTCAACTCAACTCATTATGAAAGCAATGATAAAAGTGTATATATATATATAAAGCTTTTAAAACAGTAAATAATAACTCAATGTATATAAAAATACAATAATAAACTCTTTACTCTTATTTGAAAGATTTCTCTAATCGATAATCATCACTAGGAGCTACGTGATGATACAACGTCTCACTCACGCTGCCAGAATTGTCCTATATCTTACCGGAGTATAGGGCACCCTCAACTAAGTGGATCCACTAAGCTATGCTTAAAAGCAATAAGAAATCATCTAAAAAGTATGACCCTTTACCCATGTTGGCATACATGGTTTATGAGGATTTTTTGAGTTGTTTGAACTCATCCCCATATCAGTGCTCAATACTACTCCCAATAATATATAACTCATGCTCATATGTTTAAAAACGTAACTCCTACTCGATTTGAGATAATTGCTCAAA
>JAJONQ010021726.1:0-28767 GCA_036250385.1 Solanum microdontum
AGGTTGCTCAGTATACACTATATGAACTTTGGATTCATTAGAGGGTTGTGAAGCTTGTGAATCTGCCATTGTTGTTATAAAAGCTGTAAACAACAAGAAAAACAAGAGAATTGAAGAAAGTATTTGATCCTTCTTCATTACTTTAGGCAGTATTTATAAGAACAAAAGGATATTTTTGGGCTTTTTCTCCTTAATGACTAAGTTTCAGAGTCTTCAAAAATTACAATACAACAAATTTTTTGATTCCTTTTCGTGTTTATACACTATACTTTTCTGCCTTAGAATTTACGTTACTTACTATTATAGATTTGTCTATGTCCAAGTGTTCACAAGGTCAAGACTCATTAACGGTTTGGTTTAGAATTATGCGTGTATTAATAGTGTATACATTAATTATAAAAATAATTTATATTAGTCTAATTTTACATTTAAAAAATTTGATATTCTATCTTGAATAAATAAATGCATAGAATCTTCATCACTTATACATGAATTAGTTATACAGATTTCCAAAATACAAACCAAACACTATAGTATTATAATTTTGAATATAAATAAATTTATCCTTTAACCAACTTTTAAACATGATATTTACTTATACATAATTTAATGTAAATATGTAAATAAGTAAATAAGGTATCGTTTTTGTTCATAATTCTTCAAACAAACACCACGAAAGAGTAGCTTTCCATTTTTATTTTATTTTTATGTAAATAAAAAAAGGAAAATAGTTTCGGTCTTAATGTTTGGTAAAACTACATTTTCTGCAATGACAGTTGAATTGTTATTATTTTAAATATAAAACAACTTCTTCAAACATTTATTTATTTATTTTGGGTTAGAGAAGTTCTGATTTGTCCTTTTAATTTTTTTGGAGAAAGATAAATAATTATTATTTATTTGTCTTACAAGAGTTGTCTTCAAGTATTTGTCTAATCCTATTTGTAGTTATTTATATTGGCTTGAAATTGGAATGTACAACCGCTTTGTCATTCTTTCAAGTTAAACGAGTGATGCGTTATGTGTCCATCCATAAACCAAAGGTACATATTTCGTTGCCTGTGATTATGAATAAGCAAACAAATATAGCAACATCATATAAAAGTATTTAAGATCATGAAACCTAATAATCTGAAACATGCATCTAAAAATATATAATTTTGAGCCATGAAAATGCATATATAATGAGAGTTCATGAGAATACCATTTAAAACATGAAATCACAAGTAAAAACATGCAAGCACAATTGCACAAACCATTCATGAAGAACAACTGATTTATATTGAGAACCCATGAAATCATTGGTATCACTCAAAACTACCTCCTAGTCGAAACACGGTGCTTAGAGCCACAAGTGACCTAAGCTAATCTCATGGCATGACATGACAATAAAAATCAACATGCAATGGCAATAGAAAGATAATAGAATGCGGAACTAAACTAAAAATAGTTTTAAAATATCAATAGTTTTATGAAATATCTTAGAAATCAAGAAACATATGTTTTCTTCAGGAAATTATGGTACGGGAAAGCCATTGTTTGGCATTAAATTGGGTCAGGAAGAACAAATTATTCCAGCTCCGAAGAAAAGATTCATCTTCCAATTTTCCCTTCCTTATGATCTAATATTTTGGATTTTAGCTTCCACATTCCTTTTATTGAGCATAATGATGTGAATCGAGCTTGTTGTATTTAGTATACAACGTCAAGCAGTTTTGTTTCCCCTACTGATGATGTGCCGAGAAGTCCATTGTTGGAACTAGATCGATCGATTTCGGGTCAAATAGAAAGAACTAAAAGATTCCACCTTTAGAAAAGCGCCTACATCTAATGGCTTGAGCCACTATTCTCATTTCCTCGCTCACCCATACACATAGATGAATCTAACTGACTGTCTGAAAAGCCTCTACTACTACGAGTTGCTAGGACAATCCCCTAGCAAACTCAAACTGTCTGGAACTGAAAGTATATGACCAAAGAGAATATAGAAATCGTCCTCTAGAGATAAGGACTCACCACCAAGCTATTGTGTTGATCGGGGATATACAAACCGCAGTCTGAATGCTGAACGTCCGAACCTATATTATCAAATGATATAGGCAGAAAGTATGTTGTCAGTACTTTGAACATATTGAGTGTGTAAGACAATGCATGATAAACATAGTACCAGGACATGATAAATCTATAAAACATGTTGATGTATTGACCAGGTAAAATAACATGAAACTGAGATGTACTGTACTGAAATGCATAAATACATGATCATGCAATAACTGAAAATCTGATTGTAGGAGACACTAAAACCGACATAAACCACGTTAACTACTACATGGAGTTTAGTATACTTCCCTCACATGAAAAAGATAGTGTCCAATATTTACCAAGGTAAGAGACCCGATAACTATGTGGATCAAGTAAACTAATGTGTCAACTTAGGCATAAAAACCTATGATAGCACGTAATTCTGGACTTAGAGATTGCTACTAAGGGTTCATAGACACTAATTGAAATTCTTCATCCCTAAATTCACTCGTGGCTAAGTATACTCCCAAGGAAAACATATATTCAACTGATACAGTAATAATATGATAATACTGAAATACTAATACTTGATAATAGTTGAGTAGCTCATAAAATCATGAATTAAAAACTGATAATTTCTTAGTATAACTGAAAGACACTATATTTGAAAGCATCTAAAATCATGAAACATAATAATATGAAAACATGCATTCTGAAATCGTAAAATTTTGAGTCATGAAAATACTTGTATACTTAGGGTTTGTTAAAATGTCATTCAAAACATGAATTTCATAAATAAAACATGCAATTAAGGGCTATTCACAAATGCATTGAAACACGATCTAAAAACCCTAGGTTTGGAGAATTCATATACTGAAGAATTGAGGTTTTCTTAGGACTCAATGGGTGAGAGGAAACAATGAAATCTCACATACCTGAAATGAAGAACCATAGCTTGAATTCCTTGAATGAAAGACTTAAAACTTGAAATCCTAGCTTGCTTAAGACTAGACTCAAGTGAAAGTTTTTTAGACTAGTACCACTAAGGTGGTGAGGAAACTTACTTCCGAGAGAGCAGCTTTCGCCTCGGTAATTACCTAACGAGAGAGAGCCGATGCAAAAGTAGTCCTTTACGCGAGGAAATGCCAGACAAACTGACCTCTGCTAACTACGTTTTATATAGACTGGAAGAGAGAGAAGAAACTTAATTTAGGATGTTAAGCGTGTAAGTCAGGATCTAAGTCCCTAAGAATCCCTTAATCCCATTTAGAATAGTACAAAACGACGTAATATAGGAATTAAAAGAGTGAAAATAAAAACCAAAATAACTCTATAATAAAAACTATCGGAGGTCATCTACGGAGGCCTTTCACAATCAGTATAATAATCAACGAACCGTGAAAGGGTGTGTAAAAGACAAAACTTTCTGGATTCTGAGAATCAACCATACGAACTCTTCTACGATCTGTCAAAGTTCTCATAGAAGCATAGTTGAACAAAGTTATTGAGGTTCTGATCTACGAATCAATCTATGGCCCGTAAAGGTTTTTACCATCCGTAGAAGTGTCCGTGAAAGCACATATTTTTGTAGTCCAATTTTCTAAACTTTCTCGTTTTGATATGGACTTAGGAACGTTTGGGACGTTACCATCATAAAACCCTAGGTTTTTGTAGAAATCATAAACTAAAGAATTGGGTTCTCTTTAAGACTCAATGAGTGAAAAGATTATCATTAATGAAATCCCACCTACTTGAAATGAAGATATTGTCTTGAATTTCTTTAATGGAAACTTGAAACCTTAGAATTCTAGTTTTTGCTTGAGAGAACTTGAAAGAGAAGAATTTGATTTTTTGGATCTTGTGTGTGATAGGGAGGGTCTAGGTCACTAAGTATCCCTTAATCCCACTTAGAATAGTTAAAACGATATAATATAGAGATTAAAAGAGTGAGAAAAAACTAAAACAACTCTACTAAAAAAATATGAATTCACAACGATCCGTGAATCCATCTGCGTGTCGTAGTTCCCATCCCGTAGAAATCGGAGAGAAACCTGAATTTCTAAAGGTCAAACCACGAGACCAAACTACAATTTATGGTTCCAATTACGACTTGTATTGATCATTCGTAGAAAAAGGCTGATTTTATGAGTTTCAGTGTTTTGATTTACGGACCAGTACCCATAAAGGGCTTCACAACCCACAGACTTGGCTCGAAAATCTTAGACCAATTTCCCAATTCTCTGAAGTTGAGCTACAAATTTCATCTAAGGTTCGTAGTTCCACCTATAGCCCGTAGATGGTGCCCGTAAATCTCAAAAAATTTGCAAACTAACATTTGTTGAACTTCTTAAAATCTGATCTGGACTTGAAAATTATCAAGGTATTAAAAAATTTTAAAAGGTCCAACATTCCCTAAACTATGTGAAATTATTACAAAAAAAAAAAAAAAAGAACTTACAGTTTAATTCAAAACACCTTGTATTTTTCTTCGTTTGTAAAACACATTCTGTTCCTAATTAGAAATATTACTTTTTAAAAAAACCTATTCTTGTTTCTTTCTTTTAAAATCAGTTTTACTAATAAATAATGTTATGATCTTCTTAAATCTCATTTTGTCAATTAAAATAAAAATAATTCTACATACCTTTTTAACTGATAATATAGATTAGTTACTCCAATAATTTTCATTTAGATGATGATAAAAAAATCTAATAAAATAGAAATTTTTTTAGTTCTTAATTTTTCCAAATTGAAGTAGGATGAACATTTGCTAATACAGAAATATACTATTAGGAAAGATTAATTTGAAAAGAAATAACATATTTATTTGAAAAAGGGACATTTTTGGACCTAACTATTGATGGCAAAAAACATTTTTAGACTAAACTATTAACCAAGACGTTTTTATTCAATTTCGCATAGATTAAGGACATATTTTACCCTTTTCCGGACAAATAATGATTGCTTGAAAAGAGAATATGACACACAAGAACCAAAATGCTAGTACTGTTTAACTATAAGATGGAACTATAGAGGCTGTCTTCATAGCCTTGTGAGGTACAGTTAATACATCTGAGGTAATAACCAACCTGTCAACCTGTACATATACAACCACTAATACCTTCAATAATTTCAACACAACTTTATAACTGACTGAATATCTTGTTAATGTGCTAGTTCCCTGATTAAAAAAAAACAGAACATTTTAGAGAGCATGTACCTTGAGAATTAAGATGTCCACAAATCATGCATTACTTGCAGTTGACTGAAATCTGTATACTTCAGAGACATCTTGTAAAGCTCTTTGAGCTTTCCGGCATCAGCAGACTTACTTGAGGCACTGTGTTGAGAGTTGGCTGAAGATTTAGTTGGACAGAGTGATACAGACAACATCTTCTTCAATAGCATCTGCAACTGGCTCCAATATTTATCACAAATCTTAGGATTGTCTTTACGTAGTGCATCTACAGGTACATGGCGAGCTTCAAGCATACAAGTCAAAGCAGACTCCAAAAACTGTCAACAAGTAATTGAGCAATGTCATCCACAGTTTAAAGAATGAAATTTGCCAAACTACCATAGGAGAAACAATGTAACTCAAAACAGTATCCTATTTTTCAATGCTCAGACAACTATGAAAATATCAAGTCCTTGATTCCTTTTTTGAGGTCAGTACCAGAAAAAAAAACATACAAGTTCTGTGTTCTATTTCTGTTAAGAAAATTTCACATAGCATAGGGACATTTTGAATACAGACTTGAATATTATAGATCCTCGTTGCAAATTATATTCTAGTTAAGGTCGTGATTCAAATCTTACCAACCAACTATTCCTTGCCACTAGAAATAGGAAATACTTTTGACAGCAAATGGATTGTCTTGTCCTATGAAGAGAAAGAAATATGGCATGGAGAATTAAGAACAATTGGACTGTACTTCAGGAAGCTTTGATGGAACTACTGGAATATTCTGTGAATTTCCATGCTGCTGCAGTTCATCAGACATTTAGTATATGGCATCACCCATTTACAAACTCAGACCACCACAGAAAAGATTCCTGTTCCTAGAACACACAATTAGATGCTCTAAAACACAGGGACGTGATAGATTATTTGAATATTTTGGCCCCATACCATCCAAAAATATACCAAGAAACGCAACCTTAAATTTGTAAATAGCTTTACAAGAACCTAATCAATGGTGGTCTGATACCTTTATTCCCTTAGACTAGGTTTCTCAACAGCAACCTGTAGTCATGCGCAAACTTAATCTAAAGCAGTATGTGTTTTTGACTACCGTTTTATTTATTGCAAGAAAAAATTCAAGATATTATTAAAAAAAATTGGAGTTACACATCACAACAGAAAAGGTTGTGCATACACATCACTCAGAAAGTTTATGGAAGAGCAATTACATCAAGAATATAGAGAGGACCTTGGTTTCAGTATTCCACTACTACCTCTAGGTTTCTTCCTTTTAGAATCCAACATTTGAATGTACGGACAGTGATGGCTTAGGAGATACGGTAAACAGCATTCAGCAGGAGGAAAATGTGTGGAGTCTAACTTTAACAAAAGCATAGAAATTTGCAAATGTTAAAACAATTATTGACTAATATCACCATAAGCATAGAGCACATGAGTCAGGACAATGAAACAGTTGCAACATTATGTTTAAATTACACTAAACACCCTGGTAATATGACTTAGTTGCAGATATACCCATGCAGTTACAAACCGTACACTTACATATTATACAAAAATATTAGTTTGTTCAGTACATCCATTATATAAGCTATTAAGTATTAGTTTTAAAAACAGGGGATGTGAACTAAGTATATAGTGATTAATGTGAAATAACTAGAAGACAAACTAAAACTAAAAGTAGAAAGTTCCTATATATTAATTTACGAAACTTAAAGAAAGAATAAACATTTTTGGCTCTCATGATAAATTGAAATTCACATTTTATTAAGAAAGAGAATAATCATTTCTTGAAATATGTGTACCTTTCAGAAATCTTTAATAGGAAATAAGTAAAAAATTTATATAAGAAAAAAAAGTGTTTTCCTGAAACTTGTGGTGTAAAACAAGTCATAGATATTTTTGTAGTAGAAAATCATCTCATTAACTGTAAAATTTTAAATTATTTCTAAGAATAAAAAAAGTGACATTCCTTTTGGACATACTAAAAAGGAAAGTACGCCACATAAATTGGGATAGAAAGAGTAATTACATAACAATATATGTGTATGCGTCCACACCTGCGCGCACATGTATTTGAGAAATAAATACAACTTTAGGTCAGACTCAAGTTTCACCTGTGCCCACGACTCTCTTTTGATCACCCTATTACAACTTTAGGTCAGACTCAATAGGTTTAAGAAACAATGGAAGAAAACTTATGAAAACAGGAAAAATGTCTTTGTGATTAATAAAATATAAACTTTCAGCCTAAATCAACCTCAACTGCTAGCTCACAAGAAGATTCTCAAAGATCATGTGAGGAAACAACTCATCCCTTCAATTCATGAAGGCACTGCCACACACCTAGGACTGGACATTTGGAGCGTGGAAAATTACATCTTGGGGCCAACATTACTATGATAAAGAAATGAAGATTAGATTTAACTCAAATCAAAACGCTAGTTCATGAGGTGAAGATTTTCCAAGACCATAAAAAGAAACAATAACCCCCATTCATTCAATCAATGTGGGGAACTTTAACATTGTACTTCTACACATTGCATTTCTGTTACTAAAACTACATGGACCAGATAAATACAGCAAAAACAAATTCTTTGAGTAAGGACAGCAAATGTGTTCTCAGATCCTGTAAAGAAAAAATCACTGAATTCCACACGTTAGTCACATATATAGTACAAAGCATCATTAGCCCCATAGTCTTTTGTGGATATCAAAGCAAATAGTATTCATTTAAAATACACAAGACATATAGCTAGACAAATAACGGCAATAGATGAAAATGAATGCATGTATTCACTATTCAGTCAAAGAAAATCAAGCTTAAGCTAAAAAGGTAACTAAATGAACCAACACAAGAAACAAAGAGAGACGAACATTGAAAAATTGTACAAAGAAAAGATAAATCAATTGAAGAAGAATGCACATATACAGTCAAAGAAAATAAAGCTTAAGATAAAAAATGTAACAGATCAACCACACTGGAAACAGAAAGAGATGGAGCTTTGAAAAGATTCTGCAAAGTAGAGAGATGTATAATCATACCACGTTAGAGTGAAGAAAATTTGACAGATCCAATAATAGCCCAGCTCGCTCCACCAAAATAGCCAAGTGCATGAACGAATGTGTCTTTGGTCCATAGAAATCCAAGGATTTCTGCCAGTTCCTCTCAGCCAAAGAAGCATATTGCTTTACTCTATGAAGAAAGCTATTTCCACCCTTGGATGAACCGTGTTTCTTCTGATCTTGCTCCAAAAATTTCAAGCAGCAATCCCTTTGGTAGCAAGCCAACTGAAAGTATGCATATGCAGATTCCTGTTTCCGTAACTCACCCAGTGACTCATAGACAGATAAAGCCTCTCTAATGGCATCATTAGCTGAAATCTCATGCTTTCTATGGTCTATCTTCGGTCTACTAACACAGGAGTTGAAAGAATCCTCAAGGACACAGTTCTCGTAAACCTCAGCAAATGTATCTTCGCTGGCCAGTAGCATCCCGAGCCTTAAATATGTATGAGCAAACTGAGTATATACTTCATTTCTCAAGTAGCTTGAATCCAAATCTGATTCTTCAGTGACATGGTTTACAACTGTTTTTGCTGATCCATAGAACCTCAGTGATTCCCTGTATTCCATCTTGGCACCTTGGAGAACTTGCATGTATGCATCGTGGAGGATTGCATGTTCCTTGAGATTTTCAATCTTTGCTACCATCTCTTCTGCTAGAGCTCTCCTTCCATGACCTAAATTACAATTTATCAATATAATGTTAGTGTGGTCAGCTACTTCTTTAAATGCATTTATTGCATCAGCAAAAGCAACTTCAGCTTCATCCAACTCATTCCTTTCCATCCTCTTACGGCCTAATTCATTACACACCCATCCTTTCTTTCTAATTAAAGATTGCAAGTCTTCTGAATTAGCAAGATGTCCAACCATTGCATTTCTAGCTTCATCATAACAGTTCAAGGCATTCAAGAGATTGTCAGCATCTCCAGCTACAGTACCTCTAAGATATTTAAATATACCCCCACTTTTCCTTTCAGATTCTTCCTTCAAAGTTTCAGAACATTTATACGCTGAAGTTCCGTCAATTTTTACTGCCATGTTATCTCTATCAGAGTTGGTAGCTCCTGAATTCTTTGCCTCTGAACTATCTTTCAATTTATTAGACATTTCTATCCGGGCAATATTTTTCTTATGCATCAAGAGCTTACTCTCTGATGTGCTGCTTTCACCCTTCTGATGAATATCCGCAAAAGTTCCAGAATGAGCATGGGCGTTTGCTTTGGTATGTGATTTTTTTTTCTGCTTTCTGCCATAACTTTTTGAACGTAAATCTCTATTACTGCTGCTCGCACTGCTTCCACTGCTGGCCCTATCACTCTGGCAGCTGCAGTTTAATAAAGAACATGAGCTGCAGTTTTGACTAGACTGTCCAAGCGTCTTCTTGAGCCTTTCAACCTCCCTCAAAACTTCAGATGACATCTTTAACTCTTTAGTTAAGGGCTTTTGCTCTGACTGTACTGGCATCTTATCACCATCTGTCGAATGGAATTCTACATACACGTCCCCAACTAGTGTCCAAGCCTTGGCCCAAAAGAGGTAGCTGTCAGATGACTGATCATACATGAAACAATCATCAGATAGTGAAGACCCAGCTTTTTCACTTTTATCATCACTTTCAACCTCAGGTAATGAACAAACGAACATGGAAGAAACAAATTTTGAGTCTTCCCGATGTTGAGGCATTGATCCATAAACCAGACATGCCAACTCTACAACCTTCAAGGCCTGATTCAATTGCCCATCTTCTTTATAAGCTTGTCCAAGCGCCAAATATGATTCTCCAAGCAATAGAACTAGTTTCCACAACTTATCATCCAATTTTGAAGTCGGAAGCCATTCTCGAATATCACAAACTTCAATACAGTCGGTATCCCCACATGCACAGACAGAAAAACTTGGAGCTGAAGGCAGCTCATCCTGATTTTTACCACTATTCTGCAGATCCATTATGTTGCTTTGCAGTTGACGTTTCCATCTTAGAGACTTAATAGCTTGAGAGACATGATGAATGGCAGCCAACTTAGTGGAGATCGGATCAGCAACAGTTTGAACCTTAGGAGACATTTTTGACAAATCACATACTGCACAGCTTTTCTCTCTGCTATTTGATGCATCTTGCAGACTGACTGTATTACTCCCCATTGGAGCTGTCATTGCTCTTGGGGAAGATTTAGCCTCATCAGATGTTACCCTCACAGAATCATCAAATCCAATAGCCGGCAATGTTTCAATATTGTTATCTGGTTCAACTTTAGGAACCAGGGAATCATGGACATCTGATACAGAAACTGAAATCAAAGATTCTACTGGTTCTTCTTCAGCATCAGCACCGGTAACTTCAGACTCCCTAGGAAGTGCTTCAGATGACAAATCTAACATTTCATCATACGTTAAAAGGAGCCTCGCAAATTGTTCATGAGCACATGCACGTACAACCTGTTTGCCACAATTTCAGGTTATCAGTTATCTGTTCTACAATATAGGAGAGAGAGAGAGATTGTGCTTTGGACAAAATGCCTTTCACCCTACTGTAGCAAGAAATAGAGTTGTAACCAAACTATGTTTCTCAAAACCTAGAAATCCACCCTCATTATTGCTTACTGCAGCAAGAGAACTAAGATATGCAATTCAAAGCTAATTTTTGGAACTTGTAAGACTAAAGTAGTAAAGTACTATGGTGGAGCAAGGAAGGAAGCAACTTCGCTCCACCTACCTCTCAACACTGATTATTCATAAAAGCAGAAGAAAAACTAAGTAGGCAAATTTATAATGTATTAAATGCATGGTATGCATGGAAAATTTATAATGTGACAATATAAGCTTACGCATACGTGAACACTTCTAGCTTTTGAATACATGACATATATCAATGTTTTATAGGCAGTATCACCTAAATTTATGTAGGAAAAATATTATAAATAAAAAAGGTAATATTTTATATCACAAATGAAGTGTCAATAATTTTGATGCATAATTTATTACAATATATTATTTTCAATTTCCCACTTTTTTGACAATGCCTTCAACCGTCATTCTATTTTATGTTGCTTCCTCAGTTTTGTTTCTTCAATTTCAGTATCTTCCATTGATTGAATCGAGCCTTCTCAACAAATTAAAGAACAGGAAAGTTAAGTTCCTGTGTGAATATATGCTACATATAAAGTAACATTTACACCAATATTAGGGGCATTAATGGGATGAAATGGACAGAACTATGAACTTCTCGATAAGCAATCACCTTCAACACAATACAGAAAATTTAACAAGAAACTGAGTAGATATGCAGACAGCCGGCAACAGGATTATCAATTTATTTTGAAGAGTAAGCTTTTTCCTTCCATGATGATCCCGTGAACAGTTCACATGAGCAGAAAGAGTCTTCTAGCTTCCGTATTGATTTCTTTATCTAATAATGTTTCTTTAACTACACATTCCATCATGTTCGTATAATTTTTATTTTAATTCTGATGACAATGTCAATAGGAAATTAAGTTATATTTCAACATAAAGGCCTAATGCCCATATGTCGATGTTGTGTTTTGTCCACAATTACGTTACACCTCTATTAACATTTAAAGTCTGGTCTAACAAGCATATTTGAATTTTAAAAAGGTGATTTTACAAGATATAGAAACAAGAAAATACTAAAATAGATTCTCTTGAAATACACAAAATTTTCATTGACAATCAAAAATCGGTGAAGAAAAAATGCCAATTTTGAGAATATTTTATTCAATGTGGGACAAAAACTTGTTTTTGGAATTCCTTCATGTGACATATAAATGTTATATAGAGTTGTACAGAGAAATCAGTACATAGAAGAAATGTTCTTGTGGTGGTTCAAATAACAGAATACGCGAAGACATAGCATACTATAAAAGAATAGATCAAAGGAGAGGAATGAACAAAACAAAAGGGGGAATGAGAAGCAGGTAAATCCAAAAGCAGTAATTCCTAAAGAAATTAGGAATTTAGCTTTCGATATGAAATTCAAAGAAGGGGAGTCAAGAACAAGAAGGAGAATCTCACACGAGGGTTTGTCATGAACATAAAAAATTTATCTTGGAATGTTAGGGGGTTAAATGGGGAGAGCAAAAGAGCACTTGTAAGAAATTTGTTGCTTCAATGGGGGGAAGACATTCATGTGTTGGTTGAAACTAAGCTAACAAGGAATGACTCAAATCTTTACCAACAAATCTGGAACAACAGATGGTTGGGAGAAGCTCATGTAGAAGCTATTGGAAGGAGTGGGGGGATAGTAGTGCTATGGGACAAAAGAGTTTGCAAGGGGGAAATGGTAGACAGTGGAAATCAAATGCTTACTTGTAGATTTGAGGGCATAGAGCAAGAACTGACATGGCATTTAAGTGCATTTATGCAGACTGTGATAAGAGGGGAAAGGAGGGAACTTTGGTGGGAACTGGCAGCTATTAGAAGCCTTTTTGAGGGACCATGGGTAGTATGTGGTGATTTCAACATCACCAGATATCCAGAGGAGAGAACCAACTGCCAAAGAATCAATATGGTGCAATGACAGAGTTTTCAAAATGGATCAATGACATAGAGCTTGTAGACCCTCCTTTATTTGGAGGGTCTTACACTTGGAGGAGTGAAAATCATGAGAGTGCTTCCAGAATAGATAGATTCCTCTACACTTCACAGTGAGAGGAACAATATCTACACATCAAACAATTACTGATGCCAAAATTGGGATCAAACCACAACCCCATCATGCTTACATGTGGAGGAATGGATTTCAAAAGGTCATATATTAAGTTTGAACAATGGTAGTTGGGGGTGGATGGTTTCAAAGAGTGGGCAAAAGAATGGTGGGCCTCTTCCAGTGTAACTGGGAGCCCAGCATACATCTTGACTACCAAACTAAAACTCCTAAAAGGAAAATTAAAAGAATGGGGGAAGGAAAACAAAAATAACTGGAGACAGAGGAGGAAGGACATCCTGAACCAAATTACTGGATTAGAAAATATCATGACCAAAGAGCAAGAGCACTCACGATTGACGAATCACTCCAGAAAGTTCATTTGGCAATGGAGTTTGAGGAAGTGGTCAAAAATGAGGAGATAGCATGGAAACAGAGGTCTAGAATCCAATGGTTGAAAAATGGAGATAAGAACACCAAACACTTTCACAGAATGGCCACAACACATAAGAGATGCAATACCATTGACAAAATTGAAAAGGAGGAGATATATATCACTGATCCAAAAGTTATAAAGATGAAAAATACAAGACTACTATCAGAATCTCTATAAAGAAACAGAAACATGGAAACCTACTCTAAACTTACAAGAGTTCACAAGCATTAACTTGGAGAAACAGATCTGGATGCCGAGATAGTTCGAGGAAGAAGAAATCTTAAAAGGCATCAATCTTTGTGCTAGTGGCAAGGCACCAGGACCTGATGGCTTCCCAATGAGCTTCTTTAAAGAATTTTGGAGTGTCTCGAAAGAAGACATCTTGAACACTATGAAGCATTTCCATGAGTTCCAAGTTTTTGAAAAAAGTATGAATGCCACTTATGTGGCACTTATCCCAAAGAGAAGTGGAGTTACATCACTGAAGGACTTCAGACCAATAAGATGGGACTGATTTTTGCAAGGCTGTTTGTGGGGACTAAGGAGGCTGCAGAATGCCTGATGAAGTGCTTTTCAGGAATGAAAAAGGCACTGTGGTTACTCAGAAAGTAACATATAATTAGAAGCCTTCAATATATGAACATCACCACAAATATGGGCATACCAGCGATAGCTGCAGGAAGAACCAGAAGGTGGCCAAAAACCTGCTAAGATACATGCTGCATCCGAGATCAGTTGGGGAGAAGGTGATTGAGATAGGAGAGACCTCTGCTGAAATGAATAATGTAGAGAGGAAGTTGACCACTGGGAAGTGGGAACAATATAGGAGCGAAGATAAACACAGGAAACAAAGCTAATGAAGATTCAAAATGGACAGAACCTCAAAAGCATGCTGGGGCATCACCAGTGCAAGAGACCAGACTGAATGTGGCCAACACCTTTCAACCTTTGAATAAGTTGTCTAATCAAAGCATGCCGGAGAATAGTGCCTGGAAGGGGGCGATACTGAGACTGTCCCTATTAGGGATGGTTAAGATGCTATGTTGGAAGGTGAGCTCTTAATGGCCTCTCAAAACAAAAAGGAGGTTAAACCCTTTGTCGTGAGGTTGAAATGGACTTAATTGGTCTTTTGGAGACTAGAATAGAAGGAATTAGATGAGCATGGTAGCTGATAAATTGTTTGGTGGATGGAAGTACTATACTAACCACTCCTCACACTATAATGGGAGAGTATGGGTGTTATGGAGAGAAGACATATGTAAGGTGGCTTGTTGCAGTAAGAATTATCAAGCTGCAACCTGTGAGGTAACTCATATACCTCTGCAGGTGAAGTTCTTGATCATTTGTGTGTGTGAACAGTGAGAAGGACAAGAGGAAGTAATTATGGGATTACCACGATCAATATCAGGGTTGTTCACTACCTTGGATTGTGACAGGTGATTTCAACTCTTCTGCAAATGGAGGATCGAATTGGAGGAAACCCTGTTACAGTACCTGAAGGTAAGGAGTTCCAATCTAGCCTGGATAGATGTGGTTTATCTGAATTACCAAGAATGTGATGCACTTATACATGGAATGATAACCATGGAAATAGTCGAATCTTTTTGAAAATAGATTGGACATTTGTGAATGGAGAATAGTTGGATAGTTTGCCTACTTGAAGAATCTATTACCTGCCTGAGGGTATTAGTGACCACAGCACTGCTTACGTGACATTAATGAACCTCACACCAAATAGGAAGAGAGCTTTTGGGGTGTGAGTTAGGTCCAAGACCTAATTTAACACAGTGAAATGCCACTGGTATAACACTGATCCCCGAGGTCGCCAATCCGGAGAGTGCAAGTCAGTTCAGGCCTATTGCATGCTGTAATGTTGTATACAAATGTATATCTAAGATGCTCTGCCAAAGGTTAAACTGGATGCTTTTGTGAGTGGTAGATCCTTGGTTCAGAATGTCCTCATTAGTCATGACCTCATGAGGCACTATTATAGAAAAATTACCCCAAGGTGCTTGATGAAAATTGATTTTAGGAAAGCTTATGACATGGCTAGATGGGATTTCCTTGAGGAGCTGGTGCTTGGATTTGGCTTTCCTGATAAATTCATAAAGCTGGCCATGATATGTGTGACTACAACTATATTCTCCATAAAAGTTAATGGAGATAGTCATGTCTACTTTGAGGGAAAGGGGGGATCGAGACAAGGGGATCCCATATCCCCTCTGCTCTTTGTGTTGGTAATGGAGTATTTTTTAGCAAGAGTGCTGAGTAAGATGAGTAAATTTAAAGACTTCAGGTTCCATCCTATGTGCAAAAAGCACAGCTGACCCTTCACATTTGCAGATGATCTGATGATATTCTGCAAAGGCGATGAGGCCATAGCTCAAAGGGTTATGGAGACTATACAACATTTCTCTGAAACTACAGACTTAGTTGCTAACATGACAAATCCAACATTTTTCTTGCAGGAATGGATGATGAGACAAAAGATGAACTCCTGAATCTAACTGGGATCATTTCCTAATAGGTATCTGAGGCTACCCTTATCGCCTAAGAAGTGGAACAAGATAAAGTGTCACTGGCTGTGTCTTAAGATTACAGACAGAATAAGAGCAGCATCTAATAGACATTTGTCATATGCTGGGAGGTTGCAGATCATCCAATCAGTTCAATTCTCTCTACATAGCTTCTGGGGCTCAGTCTTCATCTTACTGCAAAGTGTTTTGAAAGAGGAGGATAAACTGTGTAGGGGGTTCCTACGGAGCACTGAGAAAAAGAAGAAGATCTCTCTTGCGGCTTGGGAGAAGATGTCTAGGCCTAAGAGTCAGGGAGGGCAGAGAGCTAAACATTAAAAGTTGCAGAGTATGGAGCATAGCTCTTGTGGGCAAATTAATATGGATTATTATGGAAAAGGAGGACATAGTATGGGTGAAATGGATATAGGATATATATCTGCAACATAGGGAGGACTTCTGGACTTCTCATCCTCCGGCGGACTGCAGCTGGTATTGGAGAACATTACACAAGCTGAAATTATGGTTAACTGGCACAACAAAGGGAAATACTGTCTTACTGGAAATAGAAAATATTCTGCTCCTAAGGGATATTTGGAGTTGATAGGGAGTGCACCTAGAGTACTAACTGCTGAGCTAGTCTGGACTAGATTTCTCTACCAAAACATAGATTTGTACTCCTACTGACTGCACAAGATTAACTGCAAACCAAGGACAGGTTGTGGGGCATGGGATTGATGTGTGATACTACTGACTGTTGTATGTGTGCAGATTCCCACCTTGAGGATGCTAAACATATTTTTGTGACTGTACCAAAGAACTCTGGGAGAGATTGCAGGAATGGTTGGGAATTAAGCTCAGATAGCAGAGGGTGCAAAATACACTACTCAATATCATAAGCAAGCATTGTAGTAGATTCAAGGAGGTTATGGCTTGCAGTATATGGAGGCCACAGTCTATCATATTTGGACAGCAAGGAATCAAAAGATATTAAAAATATCTATTATATTTGGACGGCAAGGAATCAAAAGATAATAAAAAATCAAACTGTACAGTATACTACGGCAGGTACAAAGTGTAATTATACTGAAAATGTACCGCAACTCTAAAAGGGATAGGAAAGTTGTTTACCTTAGAGACTCAATTTGTAACTAGACTTCATGAGGCTCACTAGATCTTGGTAATCTTCCTAGAAGAGGATTGAGACTATGAGTGCTCCTTAGTGTACTGTTTTACTGTGGTTTGAGCTTGGGACTTCCATGTTGGAGGTCTCAAGTTTGAAACCCCTTGCCAGCGAAAGTAAGGGGTTTGCTCTCTGGGTCGAGCTCGCCGCACCAGGCTTGCCTGGTGCGGGTTACCTCTCATATGTGGTTTGCGAGCTATTGTATAGGAGCAAGGGTTTTACCATGTGCGCACCCAAAGGATAGCGGTTGTGGGTTTCCCTTGTCATATAAAAAAAATCTCACTGTTTATTGCCCAAAAAAAAATAAAAAATAAAAAGAACTCCAAGTTCAGAATGATGATAAAGATGAGTTAATGAGAAAACTTTGGGATGCCGAAATTAGCTCAAAGGAACACAAATCCTGTGAGAAGGGCTTTATTGATAGAGGAGGCCAATTATTCTGAGGATTGTGAAATAGGAGTAATAAATTTAAAGTTAATTTCAAACTCTTAATATTTGTTCCAAAAATTTGTGTTGAATTTAATTTCCTAAATATTTGGACTTCTTACCTAGTCAAATAAGGAAGTATATAATAAACAAAACTTAAGTTGATTTCAAAGTTCTAACTATTATAATTAAATGACTATTTCAAGGAAAATAATTAAATGACTAGTCCTTAGCAAATTATATCTTAACTAAAAAAAATAAGATCTTGTCCACCAAAATGCTCTTAAGCTCTTTTCCAAGATAACTAACTGAGGCCTCTTCTGGGCGTTACTAACCTCATCTCCGGTGGACATTCTGCTTCAGGCTCTACTCAAATCTTAAGCTTTATTAGTTTCCGTTTCATGGATAATAGGATTTATTCATCTGGGGAAAAATAGACATCACTTGTTCCACATCTTAGGACAAGACTTGGTATAAATAGGTGGAAAGCACTAAACATCACATGAGAAGACTAGTTTTGAGCAAAGGAGTACTGCTATGGATCTACAAGAGGCATAAGAATGTGTCGGAAAACAACAAAGGAAAGACTTTCAAGTCCGGGCGCTGTAGGATTTCTCGACAATTTTTTTTCCTATCTCAAAAAGTTAATCAATACAGGAAGTCAGGTTAAATCAATTTGGTCAATGGCTAGAACGTGCAATAATTATCCTGCTGAGAACGCATTTAATGAAGGATGGAGCTAGTAGGTGATAACAATTAAAGGCTTCATTAATAGAGATACTCCCAAACAAAAAGTCATTAATATTGATAGCAGTACTCCTTTGCTCAAAACTAGTCTTCTCATGTGATGTTTAGTGCTTTCCACCTATTTATACCAAGTCTTCTCCTAAGATGTGGAACGAGTGATATCTATTTTTCCCCAGATGAATAAATCCTATTATCCATGAACGAAAACTAATAAAGCTTAAGATTTGAGTAGAGCTTCAAAGCAGAATGTCCACCGGAGGTTAGTAACTCCCAGAAGAGGACTAAGTTAGTTATCTTGGAAAAGAGCCTAAAAGCATTTTGGTGGACAAGAACTTTATTTATTTTAGTTAAGATATAATTTGCTAAGGACTAGTCATTTAATTATTTTCCTTGAAATAGTTATTTAATTATAATATTTAGAACTTTGAAATCAACTAAAATTTTGTTTATTATATTCTTCCTTATTATTTGAGCTAGGTAAGAAGTCTAAATATTTAGGAAATTAAATTCAACACAAATTTTTGTTTTGGGAATATCTTTATTTGAATTTTTAGTTAGTACCTGAATTAGACTACATCCTATGTTAGACAAACTTAACTTGTAATCACATCTTTTAATATTTTAAATTTTGATAGAACAAATATTAAGAATTTGAAGTCAACTTTAAGTTTTGTTACTCCTATTTCACAGTCCTCAAAATAATTGGTTAGAAGAAATATTAAGAGTTTGAAGTCAACTTTAACTTATTACTCATATTTCATAATCCTCAGAATAATTGGCCTTCTCTATCAATAAAGCCCTTCTCACAGGGTTTGTGTTCCTTTGACCTAATTTCGACATCCCAAGGTTTTCTCACTAACTTATCTTTATCATCATTCTAAGAGCCCGTTTGGATTGGCTTAAAAGTTTGTCAAACCTACTTTTAAGTCAGTTTTTGACTTCTGGAAGTGTTTGGCAAATATAAAAAATAACTTAAAATAAGTCAAAAATGACTTAAAATAAGTTACGAAGTGTTTGGCAAGGTAAAAAATGACTTAGTAGAAACCAAAAGTAGGTCTCCCCCTACTTTTTATTTTTTGACTTAAAAGTCATTTCAGTTTGACTTTTTATTTTTGACTTAAAAGCTACTTTTTTAAGCCAATCCAAACGGGCTCTAAGCTAAGAGTTCTTTAATTTTTATTGGGCAATAAACAATGAAATTACCATACCAACACAGTAAAGCAATACACTAAGGAACACTGATAGTCTCAGCCCCCTTCAAGGAAGATTACCAAGATCTAGTGAGCCTCAGGAAGTCAAGTTACAAATAGAGTCTATAAGGTAAACAGCTTTCCTACCCCTTTTAAAGTTCCTGTACTTCCAGTATAATTAAACCATGTATCTGCTGTAGTATAAATTCATTTTGTACAGTTTGATTTTTTAGTATCTTTTGATTCCTTGTTGTCCAAATATAATAGATTGTGGCTCCGTATATTGCAGTCATAACCTCCTCCCTGAATCTACTCCAATGCTTGCGGAGTACAAATCTATGTTTCGGTAAAGAAATTTTAGTAGCGCTCTAGGTGCACTCCCTATCAGCTTCAAATATCCCTTAGTACTTTTGTAATTAACTCTACTTTTAGAGTTGTCAAAAAGGGTCGGCACAGCCCCACCCAACCCAAGCCTCGCGGGCCAAGGAATTTAAAGGGCTAGGGCGGGCCGGTTTTATTTGGAAGGGCCTGAAAATGATCAACCCAACCCAACCCTAGAAAGGCCGAGGGCTGGGGCGGGCTACCCCTTCTTTTTTTCTTTTCAAACTTAAAATTCTATAACATCAAGAAAATGAGAAGATTTTCAAATCAAATATAGCAAATAATGGTGTTGTTTCAATAACATTAGCAAGAAATCTAGTGTAATTAGCATGTATTTAGGATACTAGATATGCGAGATATATGCATTTGGTGTGATGCATCCTAGATATGTGAGTGAGATAAGAGAGTGGCAAGCGAGATGAGAGGGAGGCGAGGGCGCGGGATTTGTCTATGTATCCGAGATACAGACAAATCCACTTGGATAAAGTGTATCTAGAACAAATTAACCTAATATTGAGTCCATGTATCCCGAGATACATGTATCTGGACGTACCAAAATCTAGTAAGATTCATATTACTACAACATAGCGTGCATTTAAGTAATTAGCTCATATACTAGCGAGATGTTGTAAGTTACCCTTAAATAAATATTTTGGACCAACCCCGACCCGGCCCCGATCAAGCCTCAAGGGCCAAGGGCTTATATGGGTTGGGCTTATAAGCTCTAGTTTTAAATGGGCTTGAAAAATCATATCCCAACCCTACCCCAATAATGGGTTAGGTTGGGCCGGCCCCATGGGCTTAAGCCCATTTTGACGGCTCTATCCACTTTGTAGTCGGTATTTAGAAGTTGCCAACATGTCCCTTAATGCAAAGGGATAAAATGTTACCAGTTTCAAAAAAAAATCAAATGGTTATTTTATCCAGTGTGAAATAAATTTTAAAAGGATATAGTAGACGAATGATATCTCGCTAAGGTGCTTCCTGCTTTTAATATGATATAGATTTAAGTCAGCATGACAGGGCATTATCTTCAGACTACATCGCAAAGATGGAAAACAGAAAGGTAAATCAAACAATAAGAGGTTTTTCGCTAAGGACTGATAAAGTTAAATCTCTAATCAACACCAGCTTTTGACCATTTCTTGTTTAAGCAAGGAAATAATGAGAAGAAACTAAACATATTTTGTTAATATTATGAGACAACATACCAGGTGATCAGGCGCATCCAAAAAATCAAGACATTTTCTGAAGAAACTCGCACATCTAGACTTGTTTTCAGGAGACTGCAGATCAAAAGTTGCAGTATTAGCAACAACTAATCAGAGGAAATCAATAATTAAAATAGTAAAACTACAGACCATTGAAAGTGAAAGTCTGTGAGCAATCCGGTACAATATCGTCCCCAGTGAAAGTAAGGGATTGCTTCTCCCTCTATTTATTAGAGATGGCACAGAGCAAGAATTATCATCAGTGTCATCGGCAGGTCGGTTTTGAGGTATGACAGATAGATCAAAGAGTTGGATAGCATCTTCTCCCGCACTTTTGTATAGCTACAGAAATAAAGGTAATGTCAATTAAAGATGCAAGGAACAATACAACAAGAGACAAAATACAGTGCATTACAAATAAGTAGCAAATACCCAATATGCACCAGGATCTTGCTTGCAGTTTTCTTCAAGGAATCTCAATACTGAAAGCCCATTTTGTTGTACAACACTTGGATGAAAAGCAGGAGTACCATCCTCAGATATGCCCTTTAGGAGAAATATATCATCTGTTTTAAGGAGTTCATAGCCCTGAACAACACCATCTTGATGATAACATATAGCCAACTCAGGTACACTAGCCATGACATTATCAAGCCATGCCTCTAGCCATGTTAACGGTGTGACCTGTCAAAATTCACAGATGGCAGTTACACATGTTGGCAAGGATATAAGAGTGAGGAAGTTGGTTAAGGTTTACCTGTCGTGAAACATCCCACAAGTGCAAGCTAACTGCAACATATTTTTCATTGCTGAAGATGAGTAAATCACTTCCTAGAAGCATACGGAAATTGTGAAACTGCCAAAATAGGACCCTTAGGAATCCATCATTACTAGGTCTTCTAAACTTTTCGGACTCTTGCACCGAGTACCTCGACTTTTCTTTTACTTGTGAGACCTTCTTTCCAGCACCTTGATCCTTATTTTTCCTATTCTTCTTTTTTCCCCAAAAACAGTCAGCCTGTTTGAGTTCGTTATAAGTGCACCGCTGGTTAGATTGCTCTTCCTGATTAGAAGTTCCACTTTGCTCATAGGAAGTGCTACCCTGTATTGGGTGATCAGAAGATTCAGGTGAACTTTCTCTTGATTCACATTGCCACTCCTTCGGTGGTGTATGGGTTGGAGGACAATCACATGCCTCCATGCGAACTGAATGCATAGCGAAATTTAGAAACAAAGACTGATCTGCACATTTTGGTGGGTTATTATTTCTTCTGATCAATTTCTCCCCCTCTTCAATATCAGGCCTGCATTTGGCATTGCAGTTGAATCTTTCGTAAATTATATTCTTCTAAAACCACAAAAAGTTTCTATAACTAGAGGTAATAAGTTTCAAATTGTACATCAAAATCAAGAAAAACATTCACCCTCCATACAAAGTTACTTAAACAGTTCTTTAAACAGAAGGCTTAGTCTATCCTAAACAAAAATTAACTTGTTAAGGACCTTACAAAATTCATATACCTTTTTAAAGTTTTCTTCTTCTTCTTCTTTTTTGAAAATGGTAACTTATCTTTTTAAAGTTTTCTTATGAATACGAAAGCATTTTACTTGTGGCCTTTATCCATTGTTTATTTCACATAGTCTCCATCTCTTCCCAATCTGCTTCCATCCATATTCTCGGATATTGCTCACTCCGATTCCAATGAAGTGCATTAGTATTGTCTTTAGAGTTGACACGAACTGTGTCTTTGTTGAGAGAACATGTAGACCATATATCCACTTTGGTTTCAGAAGAACAATATTGTTGAATTAGAATGAGCAAATGTGGTTCCCAGATGATGCTATGATTTAACAGTTAGTATTTTTGGAAAGTACACATTAGTTGCGCAAGAATATAACGGTACAGTGAACATTCAACTTGAAATGGAAGGAATATACACAATCAAAAAGATCAACCAAAACATCTAAAAACTAAAAAAAAGAATCCCTGTCATTTGAAACCTTAATAAATTAACTATTTATGCAAACTCAAATAGTTAACTAATGAATTACTTTCAATGTCACATCCTTAATCAAGTATACTCCTATAGGAACAGAATGCTTTGTCCATAGGGCTTCCTTTTCCCCAGCCCAAGATTCGTCTAGCAATGAGTGCATATATACTCTTTACTGTCCATGTAATTTAAGACCATGGCTCATAAAGCAAGATACACAGGATTTATATAGGAGAAAACTAGATATTTCTATTGTCTAATAACAACAATAAATATTGAGATTAAGAAATTCTTCCTCCGTTCCCTTTAGCTAGTCCCCTGTTGACTAGGCATGCCCCTAAAGAAATCATTTATCAAGAGTTTGTTTTACTAAGTTACCCTTGTTAATAGTTATTAAAGTTGCAACTCCAATAAATTTGGGAAGTGTGGATACTTGATAATAAGGGTACATATTGGAAGAAAATGATAAATCTCTCTTGATTTGCTAAAATGGACAAGTAAAAAAGAAAATCTATTCTTAGTTTTCAAACAAAACAATATCTAAGGGACCAGAAAAAAGGAACGGAGGGAGCATATTTCTAAGAGTTTTTCAAATGGGAAAATAGAAACTTATAGTACTTCTCATGATGATAATTCTTGCATGTCTAGTTTCACTCCAAACACGAAAGTGAACCTCAAAAAGCAAAATATCAGAATACATCTGGGATAGAGCCATAAAGGAAGAATTAATTCTCAAAACTTTGACTAACAGAGCGACAACTGGATTGAAATTCAGAAAGAGTCTTGCATTCCAGTACTGTAGAGCATATTACCCTGTATTTAAAACTAGTGTCTTGCCAACACGATGTACTGCAATTGATAATCGAGCCTTGGAGTATGGAATCTTAAAGATTTGCTTCAGAATATCAGTTGGGGCAATGACATCGATCTCCTCTCCATACTCCACCAGACCTGATACAGCAAGAGCTTCACCTTTCCTTGCAAGATTTGAGGTGTGTGTGCCACTTTCCCATAATAAATCTGCAACGTCAAGCAGAATATATTACCCCTCTCACATACAACAATGAAGACATGTTAAAACTTATATATACACAATCAAATGATATTAGGAAAAAAAAAACACCATAAGTTGTAGGATCGACATCCATTAGATACTCCATCCTGTAAAACCAGGAAACAAATGAAATCATAAAAAGATGCAAACTACTTGCATAAAAAAAAGTTAATGCGGCACTTGTATTTGTTCATCAAAAACAAATGTGACTTTTCCTGAGTGCAAACAAAAAAAATATTGCTATTGAGCAGCTACGCTTCAATATTTTGAACTACTTCCATCATCTACACGCAAACATATTTCCATAAGCTTCTGATCGAAGAAGGAGACAGGGATATCTTGTTGGGGGAGTTGTCGCAGAGATTTTGGGTATTGTAGGTGCATTAAGGCTGCAGAGGTTAAGGGGGGCTATTAGAAAGATGAAGAGGGGAAGAGCGACCTGGCCAGACAAGATCCCGGTGAACTTTTGAAGAACGCAAGCAAGGCAGGTATGAAGTGGTTGACTATGTTGTCAAATGTCAAATTTAGGACGGCTAAAATGCCAGAGGAATGGAGATGGAGTACAACGATTCCTTTGTACAAGAAAAAGGGTACTATTCAGAACTAAAATAACTATAGGGGTATAAAGCAACTAAGCCACAGTATGAAAGTCTGGAAGAGGGTGGTCGACATGAGGATGAGGAGGGGTGTGTCTATCTCCAAGAACCAATTTGGATTCATGTCGAGGCAATCGACTACAGAAGTCATCCATCTTGTGCGGAGATTGTTGGAGCAATATAATGACAGAGAGGCTCGAACATAGTGTTCATTGACCTTGAAAAAGCATATGATAAAGTGCCTAAGATGTTTAGATTCTAAAGGTGTACGACATACATTAGAGCTATTAAGAACATGTATGATGGAGCCAAGACCCGGGTTACGACAATGGAAGGTGACTCTGAACACTTATCGATTGTGATGGAGTTGCACCAAGGACCAGCCCTTAGCTCGTTCCTATTTTGTCTAGTGATGGATGAATTGACACAACATATTCAAACGGAATATTGTGGTGTATGTTATACACAGATACCATAGTATTGATTGACGAGACGTGTGGTGGAGTAAATGATGGGTTGAAAGTTTGGAGAAAGGCCCATCTGAGCATGTCCTTTTGCTGAGGATTGATGCAATATGTTGTAAAATGCTATGTTGCTTGGACTCTTCAAAAATGTCTAACGGGTGCTTGTCAGATTCTCCAGAAGTAGTGTATTTTTGGAGAATCCAACATGGGTGCAGCATCGAAGGTGAAGAGTTTGTGCAACTTAGGTTAAATGCCTAGGAGGCCTGACAATTCTTGAAACTCCCAATCATTCAAATTTCTTCTCAAGCTTGGACACCAAGTATTTCCCTCTCAGTTCTGGAAAACAGTAGTCACGATTGGAAACAATGGAGAAAATCATAAGGTAGGGTTCCTTCAAATTCAATTGGCCTAACCATGCATCTTCCCAAAAAAGAATATGATTCCCATCGCCCACCTGCAAAGATGAATTCATTGAGAATTCGGGCCACGCGTTCCTGATTTCCTTCCAGATCCACAACCAAGAGGAAGTCTGCTCATGTTGGAGACCCAATGACAATCTTTGCCATAATTGGCTTGAATCACCACCTTCCAAAGGCTCATTCCTTCTTGATTGTATCTCTGGTGCCATTTCAGGAGCATGTTTTTTGTTGTGCAGAGCCAGGTCTTTCACCCCTAACCCCCAAACAGATTTGGGAAGAATAACCTTGTTCCATTTCACCATGTGAAATTTATGGTCCTTGTTGTTTCCCTCCATAGGAAAGAATGCCCAAGTTTGTCGAGCTGCAGAAGGACCTTTGATTGGATAGGAATTACAGACACAACACTGTTAATCAGTGTTATTCTGACACCAAAAAAAGATATTATTGTTGCCAGGAAGCTAATCTATTCTCCAGTTTCTCAACAATCCCACTCCATATCTCAGTTGATTTATACCTAGCACCCAAAGGAAGTTCCAGATAAATTGTTGAAAAACAACTCATATTGCAACACATAATCTCAGCCAGCTCATCTAATTCAGGAACCAAATTAAGAGGATAAATGAAATTTTTAAACATGCCAATGTGAAACCGAGAGAGTGCCTCAAAGAACATCAAAGTAATGTTTAAGTGTTGGACCTGGGACCTCTTAGCACCACAGAAGATGAGAGTGTCATCAGCAACTAAGAAGTGAGAAACAGAGGCTGAGGGATTAGTCCTATTGACAATACCAAAACCCTCCAGTCAGTTGAGTTGTTTAGCCTTGGCTATCATCCTGCTAAGACCCTCCATGGCTAGTATGTAAGAAAGGGGGCCAGAGGGCCCTCTCATGGCAGAGAAAAAGACTTAGTTCTTTTATTTTGAACAGCATTATTATTATCTGAGAGTTACTCTTCTTTACACCTTTGCATGTTGGCTACTAGGGATTTATCTTACAGCCATATAAGAACAATTCTTCTAAAAGGTAAGATCAATTCTTTAACTTGATATCATTGATTCTTATTCATATATTAAATTAGGTCATTAGTCCAACACTATTAGGAGTTTGGCCATAAAAACATTCCCTTTTTCCCAAAGTTTCTTTAACTTTATATCGTTGATTCTTATTCATAAATTAAATAAGATCATTAGTCCTATACTATTAAGAGTTCTCGGCCATGAAAACTTTCTCCCTTTTTCCAGAGTTGAACTCGGGAAAAAAAAAGTTTTGGCCATAAAATTCCAGAACTCAAGAATTTTTAAGAATTTGAAAAGCTTTTTTCACTTTTTTGCTACAAATTACTCATAAAAAGTCAAAAACAACTCCAATTTGTACTCATGGCCAAACACCTTCAAATATTATTTCACTTTGAAAACAAAAACTATTTTCTTAAAACTTTCACAATGAAACATGGTCAAACGATCACTAATAATTGTCTCTAAATTCTTCGAAAGAGGGCTCTTAAATCACTTTTTTATCTAAGTTCTTAAATTGGCCTATGTAAAGATATAGCACCACCTAACTCAACCCCAACAACTAGCTCATGAGAAGAGGATTGTTCAAGTCCATATAATGGACCACCAGTCCATTCCCCAACCAATCTGGGACTTTTTTTTTTTGAAATTGGTAAAAGTTGTACTCCTCAGCATTAAAGGTTATGTTGGCCACCTCCAAAATTTACAAAAGAAGTCATGGATAGTTACGAGGAACCTATAAAATCCACTAACTGGATTTCTTCTTCTATATTTTGTTCTTCACACCAAATGCCTAAAGTAGTAATAACTTTCCATTTAATATTCTGTACAGAGCATTCTTTCCCTTGAAAGATCCTCTGATTTCTCTCCTTCCAGATAATCCACCATATGCAGGTTGGAACTGTTCTCCACCACCTGGGACTTTTACCCACTCTAACAACTTACATGGCCAAACTCCCGCTATCTGCATACAGATGCTACCTATAACCTACAAAACTTATTAAATAAAAAAACCACCTCCTCAAGTGCCAAAAAGGATTAAGCTTGACTTTCCACTTCTTTCACAAGACTTAATATGTTATTCCCCAGCTTTAAGTACTTCGGTTTCTTCGTGTCATGGTCATTGATAACCTCAATATATTAAGGGATCTTACAAGCTTTTGCTCCATCAACACAAATACACAAAAACAACCCAAAACTTGCTCTGAATCCCCAATTTTATCCTAATTGTAATATGTATCCTTCCCAAGTATTACTATTACCACCAAATATAAAAATGAGTTCCCTTATAGTATATATCATGTTTAGTTCTGTATAAGCAAAGGGGAACATGCTTAAGTAGCTTTGGCATTTTGGTCCAAAGCTCGTATTCGGCTAAACACAGTACAAACCCTCTTTTTTTCGAAAAAGTTTGGAAGTCTGTCCACTCTCCAAGAGACCATCCCAGCCATGTAAGAGCAGGGTTGAGAACAATCCTTTATGGCTCCAAAACCCAACCAAGGGACCATAAGGGCAGTTAATCACGCTCTGGTCACTTGGTCATGGTTCATCCACCGGACATGGTTTCCTATCTCCTTAAACTCAAGGATACAGTGCTACAAGCCTATAGAACAGATCATGTTCAAGTAAGGATGTGAGAAGGTACTAGCCATTTTAGTGTGTTTAAAACAATGATTCTAAATAGGCATAGTTAATCTAGCAAGGCAAAAGCAAATTCTAAGGTACCTTATGTGTCACAGTAGCTTAAAATGCACTCCAGCCACTGAAAATGGGTTAACAAAGCAATCAATCACCACCTTCTTTCTGGCTCTCTACCACTTAATAAGAAGTTCCTCTCCTTTCATAATAGAAAACCGTCTACTCAGAATGATGAGGTACTCCTGTCATCCAGTCCATCCTACTTCTTTTTGGTCCTTATTATCAAAATTATTTTTCTTGCTAGCAACGCAACAATGTGTTAAGCTAAGGAGTTAAAGCTGCAGCACAAGAAAGGAAAGATGGGAGTACTGCAATTTAGCACGTTCATTAACGGTTGAAGTTGAACATAATCTGGAGATCAAAAGGTGGAGGATTTGTGGCTTAGGTCGCAGGTTCAAGCCCCACACCATGCAAAGCGAAGCCCGGTATTTAAGTGGAGAAGGGTAGAGGGGCGGGCCCATTATCCACCAAGTTTAGAAGGCTGTGATTGG